>DWEM01003203.1:0-10996 GCA_018245935.1 Agara belti belti | reverse complement strand
AAAAACAATCGCTTCACGGCAGAAACGGGTGTGGCGGTGGTACTTCTCCGGGCGAACCGTATACAGATTCTACCAACTCCCAAACTATCCACCACCACCAATGGCCAATAATGGCCACCGTGTCTGTGTTACATTTCAGATCTCCGACTCGGGCATGGTACTAGAAGAGCAGCCCGCCAAGATCTCGGAGGCGTTCCGTCTGTTTCTGCAGGGCGAGGGCTACGGTAAGTAACCGCTCGCTCGTCCATACCGCCCTCCGTCGGATACCGCATAATGATCGCAACACCGCTTTAAACGACTAACATTTACACACACACACACACACACACACACACACACCACCCAGCAGTATGTAATGTTACTTACAACCTAACAATATCGTTATGTGGCATATAAAGTTACTAACACGAGTATTCGTTTTTTTTGCTTTACTAAACCTGTTTCTTGATTTAGGGCGCATGAATGTTATGTATACGTTAAGTTATATTATTTTATTCTAATTTAAAGTAAAATAAAATATCGACGGAAACCGTCTCAGATTATAAGACAACGAATACTTTGTGATAATTAAATTAATATAACATAATAACATTGCCTTATTACGATTGATATTAAACAAATGGCGTCAAGATTGTTGTGATAATCATTGTTTTTGGCTCGTAAATTTATAATTTTTAATATAAATTTTGATAATTCATAATTGATTTGAAAAATTCGTATGATGGTGATTACGAGTTTATTATTTTTATTCACGTGTCTATATTTGATCGTTTGTTGTTTTTTTCTAGTTTTTTTTTTTACTATTTAAATAAAAAATATAGAACGGCTTGTAGTGAATACACATTGAACGATATAATAATTAAATGCACACGTCATATTATCGCGATGTAGTGTGAACGAAAAGCTTCGCATTGCATTTTAATGTTCGCGAATACGAAAATAACGCCGAGACGGGCTTAAAAGCGGCCATTAACGCTTTACTTTTCAGTTGCAATCTACTCGGTGGGTACCAAGTACCAATATAGAAAAGTCACAGTGATTATCTTGAAAATACTTGATGCTTCTTATAATTGTTGAAAATAATGTATGATTAGCGTAATTTTAGTGCTTACAATTGTAACACCATTGAAAACCATTCAATTGTACACTGCGTTCATTAGGTAGGCGAAGGCGGATAATGGCAACGGTGTCCTATATAAAGTACAAATCGAATCTCGATTTTTTTTTAAAGTTTAAACTAATCACTTATATTTTATTCAATCATTTCAAATTGTTTCTCAACCTTTACTGTATCGTGACCCGCGAAAGAGCGAAAAAAAAAGCATAAAGCGTCGCGACTACTAACTATAAAATTAAAATAATAGTTTAATACCTTTATATTTTCATTTTATAATATAATATGATTATGTAACCACTACATTAAACTTCATACAGGTCTAATTCTTGGAACGGATAGCGCCCCCCTTTAATAATAAATGCGATTCCCCAGAGGTCGCGACCCCCAGGTTGAGAAACGATGCCTTAAATGTTATGTTACTGTTTATGTTACTTGTGGATATATTTGAATCTATTTTTGTTTTTGAATACTATTAAATCATTTGAATACTTCATAGCGTTTCAATGAATCCCATGTATTCATCAAGTAGAATGTAGTATTGTTATTATTAGAAATCATATTGTCTTCCAAATAATAATAATTTGATTGTTTACAAGTTGATATTATTATTTTACATAAATCGATCAGAGCCTAATTTTCAAACCGAGTTCTTTCGTATCGATTGCTCAGTAACAAATGAAAAGCGTTGGGAATGTGGTAGATATTACTTTGTGTCTTGACAGCAATGAGTATGATTCGTGTGAAGGTCCTTTTTTCAACGTGATTATGTTTGAGGCTGGATATGCGATTGAATTACGCGGCACCCCGAGGTGGTATGTATTAGCGACGAGCTGCTTATTTATTTTCCCTTATGAAATTACTGCTCCGCTATAGTTTTGATGGTAACGGTTTGTAGTCTTCGCGTAGTGCTTTCCCTTTGTATGTTGCCAAAATTTGTTTCCCTTGGAAGATCTGCAAAGGATTTTGCACATTCTGTCAACTTAGAAAGATGAATAAGTATGTAGTCGACTCATTAAACTATTTGCAAGCGTCACATCAGAAGTGTTTAGCGATCATTGTAATACATATAACCTCTAAGTAACACGCTAACTCAAATATTTCAAAATCAATACAAAAAAATTGATAATATTTAAAAAAAAAACCACAAATAGCTTATTATGCGGTATGTAGAGGAACCTTGTAGTAGCCTTCAGCGTCGTGTTGTGACAATGGAAGTGCAACATTGTACCCACTTATCTATGATTGTACCTCGTAACTATAGAAACCACTCTAGTAACGTTAGTCGCGGAAATGAAAATGTACGAAACGGTACCACGAGAGTTGTCTGAGGACAGCGAGATATCATTCGCGTAGAAGTGGATATCGCTAGTGTCATTTCATGGTGCAAACTCGCAATGTATACGTTGAACGGTAGATCGTCATTCGTCGTGAATGACGTTTGACCTGAATTCACGCACGACAACCATGTACACAGTGCTGTTTCAGCACGCCGCTGCAAGTTATGTTAACGACCTGCTAAAGCCTGCTAATTGTCGTAATTTAATCCAAGAATATCTCAACCGGTCACATGTCGACGACGTGTCATAGTTTTTGAACATTCAAATAGAATGCGGGCGCCATTGGTACAACAGTATTTAATGGTGAAAATTGAATATCCGTTGTCTTCCTTTAGCTATTCTCCACTTAACTGTTTCATGATCGATTGGTTTAATTTTATTTGTTGCTAAATATGGTTATTATATTTCATTGTTGGACACTTTTGATGTGAATGGAATCAAATCGATCTCTCGACATTGTTACGAAAACTTGTATATTAATATAACACAATAACATGGTGATGGTCTATAAATGAGAGGGTTGAAGGCTTAAGTTACGTAGGTGGGTATAAGCTATTTTTAGTTGTATGTTATTATTCATAATAACTTTTGAACGTCTATGTAGTTTTTTAATTAAAGAAATGTTTAATTTTTCTTTACATATCATTTTTATCAAGAAATGAAGAGAAGGTACGCAGATTTTTCTTAATGAATGTTTTACCACCGTAGAAGCTGTGCGACACGTAGCACGTGTTTTTCAAACCCGAGCTTATGTAACCGTGTTTTCTAAAATATAAACAGCTTTATATGACGATTATAACGCTACGTCTACACGCATGCCAGTCATAATAAGTCTAGCATTATAATCGTCATTATTTGTGAACAAATTACAGCTATATGTACATAGAAATATTATATGTTATAAGGGACTATTCACATTACGTCGTGCAAAAGCAACAGCCAACGCGCAGGGGCTCGAATTTCAACATATTAAGAATACGGACGTGATATTGACTTATTGATTATTGAAGTTACTACTATAATTAAACATAAGTAATGTAGACGCATGTAAAAGTAGGATTGGATCTTTATAATTATTACAGTTAATCAATAAATGGGATACGGTCAATCAATAAATGGGATACAGTCAAACAATAAATGGGATACAGTCAATCAATAATTGGGATACAGTCAATCAATAAATGGGATACAGTCAATCAATAAATGGGATATAGTCAATCAATAATTGGGATACAGTTAATCAATAAATTCATACGGCACGGGAGATCTTTTCACAAATAGCTATTATGTTCAGCTGTCTGTGCACGATTGGTAATGTTAATAGTTACTTTATTGATAACAAACGTCTCGTTTGCGATGCCATAACCTAGTGAATGAGTATATCAATAAATATTGAATGCGTTTTTAACAATGACTAAACATAAAAAATACCTTTAAACTTATTTAATAAAACTGCTACGGTGACATGCACTATGTATTTGATGCAACCTTTCGGACGGAATGAGAAAATGGGTGAAAAATTAGCCCCGCCCTTAATTGCAATTGACTAGATTTTATAAAATGACGCATTTCATATTATTGATAATAGCTGAGCAAATGTAGATAGTGTAGTTATTAAAGTAGTTGCGTATGATGCTACTAGCATGATCCGAATAACTTTATATTTTGTTTATTTTTTATTTTTTTTATTTCCATTCCACCCGGTAGCTGTCTTGGCATTGCAAAAAATTCACAGTCGCCGCCTTAGTACCGTATCGAAGTCCAGTTCGGTCAACTAGCCAGTATGTTATTTAGAAGCTTAAGTAGAAACAGTAAGTCATATTTTATTTTTTATGATTTCGTTACATCACATATACTCACCATTCCATTCAAACTTCACAACATTGTATTTGCTTTCATCCTGTGTGTAAAAAATTACGAATATAACAAACGCAGTCTTCATCTGGGAAAATGCCGTTTCATTCAAATGAAATCGAACACATCGCCCTAAACAGTATCCTGGCCTGTATTAAGGCAGTATGGTTGTATGGCGAACTTTAAAACAGGCTGTGGGAACAAACCACCTATGCAGGTCGACGTGTCCCGAGTCTCTTCAGACTTAAACCTTCGTTTAATCTTGCTCAAAGCCAAATAATAAGAATAAAAACATATATTATATGTAATTGTAATAACTGCAAGTCGAGATATTATATCGATCGGCGCTAAAACGCTACTCCCAAGATTAATACTTAATTACCTGTTTTGTTACGAATTTCGGATACCTTGGATACGTTTATAACTTAGATATATTTCTCCAAAAGACGCAACGACACATAAATGACTCACAGAACAAAAATCATTTCATCTTTTGCATTCATTTTCACACTTCTTTTATTGTGTTTATCGTCCAAAACGTGTGTGTCTTTGTTATTATATGCTCTGTAATGTTATTGTCCAAATTCAACAGTTATTTTGTAATTTATTTTTAGATAAATAAAGCAAGTAAGAAAACGTGTCGTGTAAAGTTACAATTTGGTGAAGGTAATAATTTAAGTTTAAAAAAGATTGTAAAAAATATACATATTTCGGAGATAATCATTCCTTATCATACATGACACGACTTCTTAACTTCATGTGGCCCACAAATTAGTTTTCATTTTTACTTTTACTCGTTAACAAGGTCTTGCTTATCGAGTGTTTTGTACCTGTCATATTCATTTCAAACCATTTATTCACAAGACTACCATGAGGCTCATCACAAGCCAATAAATATTCCCTAAGGAAAAAGTCTTAGACGCACTAGGTGTCGCAGCCATTACGTGTACGTATTAAGTGTGTAGTATACGCTCTAAACAAGCGCGTACAATTTATAAGTGTATTTGCGTAAATTGAAATGAAACGGTTCTTAGCAGAAGTGTAAGCCCAGAAGGGCCAATCTCATTGCGCTTAAATTTTGTTTCATTGTTTTGTCTAAATAAAATGTGAACAGATTGTCCTATATGGTCATTATATTATTCTTATGAAAAGGGCAAATTGCATTGCAGTGATTGTAGTACTGCGCGAAATGAGTAATATTTATGCGTGGTAAACTAATAATGGCCGCGACACACATGTATGTATGTTTCTGTCCTGTGCTCGGATCGGCCGTACAACGTCTTACTCTGGTGTAATGTGTGGTACTTGTGTGTGCAGTGGCGCCGCTGTCGCCGACGAAGATCGTGGCGTTCCGGCGGCTGTCGGACGGGGCGCGGCGCCGCCCGTGCCGCCACTCGCCGGTCATCCGCATCACCGAGAACCCAATCTCGGAGGCCGTCGTCTGCTAAACGCACCCCCACCACACACCCCTCACCACCGCCTCGCCCTGGATGCAAGCGCCCTGGCTTAAACGATCTCTTACAACTGACGAACCCCCAAAGAAAACAGAATGCATTTCAAATTCTCCTCTTATTATGTATGCAATAGTAGTTGAACCCTTGAATTGCAATAAATGTCGATTTTTCATATTCCTTTGAGGTATTATATCGTAACCTCAGTTACGTATTTGATTGATACTAATTAGTTTTCATATCGAAGAGTGACAATTGCTCTCGCTGCGCGGCACGTATTACTCATCATATTCATATCCCGACTTTCAATGGATCTAATGAGGACAATTTAAGTTCAAGGTCTGCATCTAGCAAGCGAGAAGGGCGCTCCGCATAACAATGTTGCACATTATTCCGGTGAGAAATGCGGGAATGTTTTATGTTATTACGATACTTTTTCGATTTTTTACACGTTAATTTCATAACATTCATTTACTGTTTTGTATGAAATTACAAATTTAATATAAATAAGTATTTAGATGACACGCTTGTTGAAAATCAAAATCTAGTTACCTAAACAAGCTGCTGGTCACGTAACGCTTTGAATAATGTTAAAAAAAATAATGAGTGGCTGGTTCCTCGTGTGAAGTGATGAAACGTAACAATTTTTTAAAGGAGGAAGGATCGGATAGACCTTGTTAGTGTCTGATGCACAAACATGTAATTGGCATATGATGTAACCAATGTGTAAGTGTACATATCTCGAGTGGAGAACAGGAATCTAGGTAATTGGGCGGACGGAAGGAACGGAATGCCGTGGGGCTGCTCTGTTACGACCAGCAGAACAGCTGACGCGAGCCAGCCGTCAGCCGAAGCGAGTCGCCCGGCTGACATTATATCATTGTATGATTTTAAGAAAAAAAATTGTTTACAATACACGAATAATAGTACATATAATGTGTACATCGCTACTGAGTATTCATTGTGGCACGTGTTCGTGTATCATTCAACCGGCAGCCGCATGAAGGTGGGACCAGAGTCGCAGTGCCCTTGCAAACATTGGAGTACATTCGTGTTTTTGTATCGATTACTTTTTTGTCAGCTACAACGAATTTCGAGAGGTTTTAATTAAAAAAATTCTAATCTGTACGTAATGTGTAAGTTTGATATTTTGAATCGTCTTATTTGTCTAAGATATTTCGGTTGCTATTATACATCGTGCGTCGAGGTGTGTCCTGGATGAGATCTAACTCTGGGTGGCAGCGATTCAACCCCACCTTGGTGTGAATATGATTGGGATAATTTGATCTGTGCGATTAAAACCGACATACGAGAGGCTGCGGTACGTTAAGGACGTCGCTGGGTGCTATGCTAAGACCAATATAGGTTTTTAATTATTCAATGGAAACATTTGGATGAATATTTTGCTGCTTTTTTAATCCCACGTCTGTCTAATGAATCAATTGAGACACGTACTTTACTTTATTAAAAAATATAACCACAGAGTGCTGAAACACAGTTAAAGTTGAATCTATTTTGTTATTAATTTATATTATTTACGTGCGTTTCGGTTACATTGTTTATCGGTATTCAATGATATAATAACGCGGAATGGTCCTTCGGTGCCTGAAGTTGTTGTTAGTGGTTTACTTTTAAGTTTTATTTATTTTACGATAAGAATTATTTATTCAACACCTACAGTAAACGCTTGTTCAATATGACGCACTGTCATTTTGCATAAAACTAGCAAGCCATCGTTTATCTTACCTTGAATGTTACAGTTACCGGTTATGATATAGAACGTAGATGTTAGCGCAACAGCACCTTTAATGATGTAATACAATTTTAATCTCAAATATTAAATGCATAATTAATGTTCGTTAGAAGTAGGCCAGAAGCACAGCGTAGAACGATAGTCGCAGCATTTATCGGCGTGTCTCGATGCCGTTTAGTCGCAGTAGTCGTTGTTGTATTACTACTTGAATGGCGTGGGCTTGCTGGGATTATGCACACGTGTTTCCAATATATTCCACGGGGAGTGGACGTATTGAAACAATTGAGCGCAGGTCATCCGTGGCGCTGGTTGTTGCGTGTCGCATCGGGATCGTTTGTAACGTAGACGATATCTATAAATGAAAATTTTCTCGTAGCTAGAATAGCTTCGATCTGTAGTAGATCTGAATAGTCTGTAACTGAACGTTTATACCGCGAAGTGTTGTTTGTGTGCTGCGGTGGCCGCCTTTGACTACTGTCGTATCTAATAGTATGAACTGTACACGTCTGGCGAGACTCAAATGAAAAGTCTTAATATATAAAGGTGCAAATTGTATTGATGAATTAATTTTATCAACACTATTGATGGCCACTCCCCTGAAAGCAGTTTCCTTCGTGGAGTGCCGCGACGCACAAGCAACTTTTCTCGGTGTGTTATAAATGAAGCTTCTGTAGAAATACAATATATTGTGTAAAACCTAATTTCTAGAATCTCAATTGGAAACGCTGAATATTGTTGGTCTGTTCGTATGATTTATTATAATTTGTGTGAATTAAAACACGAGTAATAAAAGTGATTTCATAAACCAATTTTGTTTCATTGTATAATATTATGCTAATTTTTAAAGTTATAATGTTACTGTAGTATGGAAAACAATGCACTGGATAACAAACTAATTTGCACCTCACACGAATGTCTGATCTGGGTGGGAATCGAACCCACGACCTCCTGTTTGACAGTTAAGGTTTCTAACCGCTATACCAAAAGGCCAGTCAAATCATATCCTATATTACACATATCAATCTGATAATAATATCTTGAGAAACTACATACGCACAAATTACATTATTTATAGGTCAGTGCCTATATTTCGAAGACATTTTGTACAGGGACAGTACATATATATAACTTTTTGTATTGTGTGTCATTATTTTACTAACTTTTATCAACATTTTATAGTCGAAGGTCAAAAGATTCAAGGGAGGTTCCGTTGCGGAACTTGAACAATAAAACGAGCTGGAGTGATCGACGGATATATTTATTGAAAATAAATGACATCTACAATAAGTAATGAAAACACTTCACATTCAATATTTTTTTTTATAAATCTTAAACTAAATGCAACGGCTTCCGCGTGCATTGTCTGCAAAGAATTTATTACAATTCAATACAATCAGACGTTCCTTCACTTGTACGTAAGCCTCGTACATGAAGTGTAGGGTATAGTATAATGGGCGATTACAATAAGATTTAAAAGTTTTGCTCGGTGCTCGGTGAACAGCGACATTGGTGCTGGCCCTTGCTTGAGTGACGTTGACGTCACAAAGCTCGTCGGAAACAGATTGCCACCGAGCCTCCTGCGCTACTCGCAACGTTTTGCATAAAAATAACATCATCACTTGGATATAACACGTCACGACAACTTTATTGACGTAAGTTTTCTAACCACCATTGTCGCTTAAAGAAATCCGTACGCTACGCACCAAGTTAAATGTGACAATACAATATAACAAAAATCTATTTACAAGCGCGTTTTTAAAATACAATACAGCAAAGAAATGCCGATTAATAAATTATTACTTTAACTTCCATTCCCCGTCGCACTGCTTCAATGCGACCGAAAAATGCTTAGGGGGATTTTTTTAAAAGCACAAATTTAAAAAGCGTTATTTATTAAAAGTAGTACATAATTATATACAGAAAGCCTAATGCATTCACGGCCTAGTAGTACATTACTCCCATAACGATTAAGTATATTGCTAGTATGCCCGGTCTCATTGTGAAAATTATACAATCACATTGTCTTAGGATTGTTTTTTTATAATAATTCAAAATATTCCCATAAATGAACTATTCGAAAGAGTAGAAATTCGCGATCTGACTTAAAAAAAAAATGGCTACACTGCACCTGTACAAATAAAAACATTGAAACGGAGATTAATTATTACACTGGTCTTCATTCACACATATTGATTACACGATAACGAATTAGAGTATAATATTATAATTATGCCAAACGATGAGCTTCCACTAAACAAAATACCGATCTCTCCAAGGATTTAAATGTTATATAAAACAATCGAATGGTATAAATTCAGAATTATACTGATGTAACACATCCAGCGGAAGTATCTAGAGTGCTAGATGTAAGCATCAATAACAATGATTATTTATTCCACATTGCTTAGATATGATTCGGTAACGCATGCCACGATTTTTTGACACGTGTGCTACAGTTCTAAAACAAACACGCGCTAATAAACATTCAAACAACATCTAAAATGTGTAAGTATATATGTATGGTGTTTGAACGCTAAAGTATAGGTAATGGCGTTTTGTCACTAATTATTCTCATTACTTAAAATGTTGGAATCGAATCGCCAAATCAGCTATAATGTCGTCGTAGGCGACTTCATTTTCTGTCTCTTTCTCTCTTTCTTCATCTTCTCTTTGACATATGGAGAGGTGCTCCTTTATGGAATTTGTTTAACAATACCGATAGATCAGACTTACGAATAATGAATATAAGTGGAATATTCTCTTACACTAATAATTAATAATAAAAGCCAAAAAAATATATTAATGTGAATATCAGTTATATAAGTGATAATAATAATATGAATATACACCTACATAGCACATCGAATGACCCAGTGATAGATAGCTCTATATATTTAAGCCATAGATAGTTCTCAACGTGGGTACGTATATCGTGGGTACATTTATGAAATAATATTATCTATATTGATCGACATAATATTATAACGTAATAGTCCAACACTAGCAGGCCTCGCATGTCCAGTACGTGATAGCACAAACAGTGTTCGTGGCGTTGACGACGCATGCAGTTTAAGAGAAAAATCGTTGAATGAAACCATATTTTTGTGAGTGAAATTACTTCTTGCGTTGGCTTGTTCCTTGCGTTCTAGCCAAGGAGTAAAGTATACTTATCATCCAACAAGTTACATTTAGTTTTTCAATCAATAAATAGGAGATCAACGAATCAGTTTCATGTCATGTCAAGGAAAAGTTTAAAACAGGCGAACTGCCATTGTCACTAGCACTTTTCACCGGCCTCTGACAATACAGCTTAGGAATTTTTTTACTACGGCTTTCAAATACGGCTTTCATAAAAAAAAATGACACAACACCTGTATTCCCCGAAGGGGTAGGCAGAGGAGTGTAGAACACCCCCACATTTCACCAGTTACGTTCAAGTCCCACAATGGAATAGGTGGTGAGCCTATTGCCATGCACCGGGCAC
>DWEM01003202.1:0-10997 GCA_018245935.1 Agara belti belti | reverse complement strand
GTCCTATTCCCACTGTCCTATTAGAAGTTGGTTGCAGATGTCCAATGATCGACGCTATATACAAGATTTTTACACACACATTTAATTTTACGCATAACATTGGAAGTAGTATTTACAAATTGTAATATACGGTATTAGGAAGCAATAGATCCATCTATTTGAACCGCTAAAGTTTTGGTGAAGAAATCAGTTACAACATAAACAAACGCTGAAGCTACTCGCGACGACCAATAAATATATTCCTCGCAACTATCATTAATGTCCAAACACCGATGAGAAATGAAACTGGTGTTTTCTTAACTAAACGTTTGGTGTTACACCTGGCGATGGTCTGTGGACGTGATACATTTAATTCTGTTTAAAATTGCAACTTTTTGCCGACGTATGGGTTATGCAATGCTAGATCGATATATAATTAATGGTGATAGCAATGAGTATGGGACAAGTTAAGTTTAAAGTATCTATGCATTATAATAACTGAGAGTGAAATAATAATAATCAATTGATGAGGGAATCGCACAATAACAGAAAAATTAGAAAAACAAATTATAGTTTAGCGATACAGCTTACATTCAGATCGTAATATCATTGTGCATCAGCCTTATATCCAAAATCATATAGTAATAAATAGTACACGACCTAACAATTTTCAACTATGTGATTTAATATTATGAAGTACTGAACAATTACATTAATTACAAACACGATATGATATCGATGTGTGAAAATTAACTCGCGGGTATTAATTTGCGGGTAATTATTGCGACATGTGCTTCGTGTTACTTAACAATAGTTGCCTTGTAATTTACATGGCTATCAGTGTTCTAGATTACGGTCTTAATATTATTTGTGCCTAAATATCCTTCGGAAGCGTAGGTACTTGAAACGTGCCTCGACAGTGCGAATGAAGGCTTGATGATATGAGTACCTTGAGGGACTGTCATCAAAAGTATACTTACATAATATGAGCACAAGGCGTGAATATATTGACAAGTGCAGTTGATGTTAAACAAACAATATCGTGTTTATTTTGCTGATTTAAATATCAATTTGCTAATATTGTCACATTATCGGACTCTTACGATTCAATTAATTAGATTCATTTTTGAAAGATATAAAAAAAAAACATGAAATAGAGTTAGCAATGAAATATAAACTTAGAAACGGTAAATCCACTTGTCAACTTATTGACGTACTGACAGACGTATTTACAAAAATGTCTGCAAACATTTGTGTTGGTTTATAATGAAAAGATATTATTTGTCTCATATTAATTGTTGTAATGTTGGATACATTTTCCAAAAAAAGTATATGAATCCCACTAATGTATCAATAACAGCGGCCATGAAATAAAATTTATTTATTTTCTCTAGCCGTAAGGGGAAACTTGGAAAGTGGCAGAATTATAAATTTTATTTCTAGTTTCCGACCAAGTCGGCACCCAACTCCAACAAGAAAGACCCGACGAGAACAGCAATGAAAGAAAGAAAAAACTTTTCTACTTTCTTTCTTTTAGTTTCCTTTCTTTTACGATCTGTTTATACAGCCCTGTCATATTTCATATATTCTGGTATGTAAAAAAAACTATTTCGAATCTCTTCATTTCTATTTCCGCCATTATTTTTCGCGGGAAACAAGCGATCTGCGATTTGGCGTGCCATTGTCTCAATGCGTTGAACTGTACCTTTTCGCTCTGGTTGGCTCCCAGTTCCGAGCGTATTGTAGGCAGTTATTTTTGAAATACCTATCTTCTACAAGCGTACAAACCAGTTGTGTAAGATTTCATTTTCATTTTATTCATATAAGTATACGTTTGCATATGATTTTTTCTGGCTGATAAATAAGGTGCGGTCTACTTGAATAAATAGTGGCTATTCGCTATTGTCTCAGATAATCGACTGGCCCCTGACTCTAGGGTTAACGACCCTGACTGCTGAATTCCTGTTTTACTAGTTTAGGTGACATTTAGTTTTTCAATTGTCTAGAGTCGCACTAAATTCAAATTCAAATTCAACTAGCACAGTAAAGTACAGTATTTTTACACAACTAGTTCCCAAATATATTATAATTTTTCCGTCTGGATCCCTAGTGATATGGTGTCGGTACTCTTAATAACATTGCAATGCCATAACAAAAGGTTACCTATTGTTACTTTGATTTTACTACTTCTGAGACGCTCTAATTTATACAAATAATACCGTGTAATGGCCTTATGCTTCACTAAATATACACATTAGCTTTAACGCACCCTAAGTGGAACAAATATTTGACTGTGATATTGGCCTCTAAGTAACAAACAAACTATCACCGCTCCCTAATGACCCTAGACGCTATATCTCTACATATATTATTTGCAATCACTACAATACAAAGGAGATATAAAAGTTATAATAATGATTACAAAATGCGTCAACTCACGATGAACTTTCTAATCATAATTTAAGCAAAGCCATTACAATTACTTATGTAACCAGAAAGGTAATAAATCAAACATGTAAATTATGTTACAAAAAAAAATATTAACCTTCTTTGAAGTTTCAATTGTACAAAAGCTATCTTCTAAGCATTTATAAGTATGTGACCGTTTATATCTTGTATAAAATGTTGAAATGTTGAAATACATACTTATAGTTTCACGCTGAAACATTCGTGCTCGTAACACAATCGGGAATCCGAATTGGGAGGCGAACCTACCACTCCCGTTCAGCGATCGAAGGATTTAGCCCATCGGAGCAAGTGTTTCTACGACCTTTTGAAAGACTTACGAAATGTAACAACATTTACAAAATCTTCCAATTAATTCGCTATTTATTAAATTCGTCAGATATAAATTAAAATAGCGTTATAATTTCGAAACTAAGATCCTCGACGAAACAGATTTGAAATAGGACAACAGATTCACTATTTTAATAAGAAAAACATTATATCTGTCATTTATAAATATTTTGAGCACAAAAAGATAATAAATTGTAAAACGCACTAGTTTATCGCTCTTGGTTTCACTAGAAACTTTAATTTTCATACTGTAACCCCTAATCCATATTACGCATACTTTAAAACTTTTTTTTTATATAATTCAGCCTAGCAGACAGACAGACGGGCCACCTGATGGTAAGTGGTCACCGTCGCCTATGGACATGAGCGACATCCGAGGAGTCACCGGTGCGTTGCCGGCTATGTAGGAGAGCTGTTGTAAAAAAAACGTAACATCACGCCTGTATTCCCCGAAGGGGTAGGCAGAGGAGTGTAGTACACCCCTACATTTCTCCAGTTACGTTTAAGTCCCACAATGGAATAGGTGTTGTCATTAAATAAAATTCATATATACTATAACATGAATATACATGTATAATATTTTACCTAATAACTACCCAACTCCGTACTAATATTATATATGCGACAGTGTGTTTGTTCATTTTTCACGTCTAAACAAAGCAATGATCGATGTGATTATTATTATTATTATTATAAGTATGGATATAGTGACATATGCTACTTTTTTCGCGGAGAAGTATCACATTTTCACAGGGAAAAACGTTTTAATCAAATAAGCGATGTAGATGGCGCTACAGGAGCAATAATGGTATGACGTGTGAACAAAATAAATTCATTTAACAACGCGGGCGAAGCGGGTAACGAGTACTAGTCGATAATTAGAAAAAAATCTGAACACATTCCACTATAAATACGCAAGAGATCACTTGTTCAGTGGTAAGACTCCCAATTGTACCTATACCTTTGTTTAAATGAGTATTATAATATTACATTTCTGTGGTGTACTATAAAACAATATTTGTATTTGTGTAGGTATTTGTAATGACCATACGTTGACGTCCGCTCACTATGTGAAATAGTAATTCATAGTCTCCTCAGACCCCTGCCGCGTGAGATGATGCTGTGTGTAATTCACAGAGTTGTCAAAAATATGTTTCGGCAGTTCTGTACCATTTGAAAGTCTCACAGAGCTTAATGAGTCTACGTTCACAGACTTGATTAAACCATCGCCAAATGAAATAAAAGTCATTTAACTAATTTTCACCTTGAGAATATTCATTCTGAAACGATTGAATTATCTTTAATTTCCTAGGCATTGTAGAAAAGTTTCCTAAGTGACATCTGTCTCTCTTCTTAAGCACTCGTTGAATAAGAAAGGTTTAGAAGTTATTTGAACTTATTAATTGCTTATTATATATTAAGCTAATTATTAATTAATTGTAGTTTGGATAAAAGGGCGTAACTGAAATGTAAGCTCAAAACCTTTGTAGGTCCTAAACCATTTGTAAGTCATGAATTTCTTTTTTTTTATTTAAAAAATGGTCCATCATACTAGGATTCCCTATGTTGTGGAGAGATACACTTTTCATCAGTAACTGGGGACAATACCACACAGTTATCTGATCTGAATCGAATGCCTGAGTTAAGGTGATCGGACAGCTGATAAACATACATATTATATACATACAATATAATACTTATATAGACATTTTTATTACGCCCAGACACAGAACAAAAAATTGTGCTCATCACACAAATGTTTGTCCTGGGTGGGAATCGAACCCACGACCTCCAGTTATGCAGTCAGGGTCTCTAACCTCTCAACCACGAGGCGAGTCAATCAGAGAATTATAGTAATAATAATAATAAGGTACACTTACCATTTCGTGAATAAAAAACTACAGACATTCCCCAAAGACAATACGTGTTTTTATAGAACAGATTATACATAGAATAATATAGGTAATTGATAGAAAAATAATAATATAAATGAAATAGTAATATAGACATCATGTTAAAATGTATGAGATAAAAAGGAATAGTCACTTTTTAGGCTATCGTGATGTATCCTAGACTGAACCTCGTGTTACGAAGCATACGTGTTACGAAGCTCTTTATAATTTGACGAATGACTGAAGAAATTACAAATTGACATCGATATGACTGGCTTCTCTCGGTTTAGCGGTTAAAGATAGTGACTGCTAAAATGGAAGTCGTGAGTTTGATTCCCACCAAAGATGAACATTTCCGATGAGGACATTATTATTTTCTACGCTTGTTATTATTATTATTGATAATAAGGATCCTTAAATCTAACGCCTGTATTAAATATAATTTGTTACTAATATTGGTGTCACCGTCACAACCCGCAGTGAATTAGGTTGGTGACGTACGGTCCGGGGTTCTCGCGGTAGCGGCAGAAACTGATGCCCAACAGTGGGACATGAAAAAGTTTACACCCAGAGATATTCACGAATTACATGAATTATAAAGTTGTTACAAGACCCGTTGCCTTTTGTATGGCATTAAAAATATTTCTCCCTCAAGACAATAAATACAAGTAGCAATCTACGCAATATGAAATATTGGCTGTCATTTGTAATAAAGCCTTAAGATGTATTTGTAATTTCATTCGTTATTCTGTTTTCAAAGCTTCTTTTTCTCGAATCGAGTTTTCTCTTTTCAAATAAAACTTGTAATCTTTCTAAAATAAATGACATTTGTTTCCTATTGAAATATTATAATAAAAACTAAGCGGACGCTAAAGTGACCGTGAGTTACTGGTATAAAGCCAAATGTATTTTTATAATTCTTTCTTTTAGCATTGGCACGTGTATCATTATTTACATTTTATTAGGCTTCTGTATCATAGCTCCAATACTGAAATCGTTTGATCGAAGACAGGACTCAGTTCTACGCTATTGGCGTTGCCTAAGCCCAACTGTGGACATGTCGCCTGATTTTGAAAAACAATTTCAGGCTCAATTGCGTCCCACTGCTGGAATCGGCTTCTTATCTCGACCGTATTACTCTAATCCATATTTACATCCTATTGGCAAAATTACTAAATAACTGTTCAAATGTCCTATATAGAATTTATATCAAAAATGCTTACATTAAGTTTTCAATGACCACAAACACTTAATAAACTTCATAAAGATGGAAGCAATACTAACCGCAACAATAAAATTTAAACTATTTAATAATTTTGTAAACAAATTGTAGTTTACATATTTGTTTACAAGCTTTTTTTCATGTATAGTTTAATTATTGTTACGTTGTCAACAAGTTATATATGTCCGAAATTTTTTCTTCACGACAATTGTAATTTGTTATATATTGTATAACAAAGTGAGTTGAGAGTTTTAGTGAATTATTTTCACGTGATGTATGTAATGTAAGTTTTACGCGTGACGGCCGGTGGGCTGCGAGGCCGCGCGACGTTGCGGCCGCAGCGTCGGTTTGCGACTGAATTTTGAAGCTGAAAGTGTTTGACGCTGAAGGTGCCGTGCTATATTGTTTTCTCAGAGTTAAGGCTCGGACGCGTCCATCGTGGACAACGGTAAATAAATATTAGAATTCGATGATTGGACGACTTCATTGCAGTGAAGTGTACTTTGAAGAGAAAAATCCTTGTAAAAATAGATCGTATTTATGAGACAGACGAAATTAAGAACTTCATTAAATTATATAGCTGTAATAATTTGTCTGATATAGGCAAACTGATTAAGAAAGGCAAAGTTGTTATTTGGTTTTATAAATCGCCGGTACAATATTTCTTAATGGTATACGCGTACTGTCGATCATCTGTTGAATGTTTTGTATCGACCTTCCATAACTAAGGCTGTCTGGAGGTTCTAAAGGCTATGCAACTGGTGCCCACGACCACGGTGAGTATATAAAAGGGTTAATAATGATGATAATCGTTAAGAATGATAATTCTGTTTGCTAAAGTAATTTTTTTTTTTTTTTACAGTACAGCCCAGCAACCAGGCAGACGGGCCACCTGGTGGTAAGTGGTCACCGTCGCCTATGGACACTTGCAACATCCGAGGTGCGTTGCCGGCTTTTATCTACATACGTATTAAAATTGAAATGTCCGTCTGTGATGGCAATATAATTATGATTTACCCCAGATGACCTCTTAATTTTTTCTGTCTGTCTATTTGTCCGACACAAGGTTCGCAATGGCTGAACCGATTTAGATGGGACTTTGTTGGAAACGAATGCAGCGGTCGTGATGCCTATGTACCTAACTACCATAGAATAGGATCTAAAAACATTTGCTACAATGCTCCGCGTCTAAAACTCTTTGGACTGCTTTTATTATTTACAAATTATTATCGAAGTCGATTCTTCGAGAACAATTTCTTTTCATACCCAATTCCGAGATGCAATCTATTTATAAATGATCCATTGAAACTAACCAGCCAATTCAGGCGGGACGTGCCGTAAACAAAGCATATTTCTTAAAGATTGTTACGGTTTATTTTAGCATTTAAAAAGTAATAGCAGCATTATCTTCATAACAGCTTTATCAACGATCGAGAAAAAGATCTGAAGCAGTGGAAATTATTATGTGGATACTTTGCCAGTCTTTTAGAATGGCTGCAACTACTTACTCGTAACAGGTAGATAGTGTGAAAATAACAAGCTGTTACTATAAAATTCGTCTACATATTTAAGACCTAAATCCGACAGAGAACGGAGGGGCTTTTCAAGAAAGGCCTGAAAATAGGGTTATTAACTTCTTTATAATATGTATTACCTGTTATTTTTAAATCGAATTTTTGCTTCTAACAATGGTTTACTAACCTACAACCTGCAAACAGTGTTCTTAGGCTATTCCCATCATGTTCCTAAATTCCAATTTCAAGTATAACATATTTCTCGATACGAAAGCTTTTACGTTTTACAAATATTGGAAGCAATATTTTTCGGCTTCACTTAACAAGTATATTAAGCTACATTCGCAATTTACGTCAATGCGAGGTAACGATCAAAGCGATGACCGTTCGACTTTATTTGTAACGGGTCGTTAGGAATAAAAGGTTAATGTTAAGTAGCAGCTGATCTGTTCAGTGATTTTTTATTTGTTTCGCTTATCATAATTAATTACATGAGGTCGTTACGTCGAATATGTGGTTACACTCTCGCCGAACGCGTTCGTAATGCAGATGTAAGGAAGATGGTTTGTGTTAAAAAGAGAGGTAACGCTCCGATGAAAACAGATATACAATGCACGTGTTGATGGTTGTAGGTGCCGAAGAAGACCTATGCTGTCCTATCTCGACCAAATAAGTCAGACACTGGCTGACGGGGGAGTCAAGAGTCTCTGAAACCAGTGTGCATGCATAAAGAGAGTAATGAATGTAGACGAAGCACGTCAGGTTTGTAAAGACAGAGATATTTGGCACTCGGTGCTTTCTATAAACATTGAATAAAAAATTTCAAAAAAGATATTTCGATAGAATCTACAATAATCGCCTCAAATCCATTGGAATTTCAACAAAGCGTCTTTCAAGACCTTAAATACGATAAAAGGAATATTTTACTTTTGCATCTTTCAAGTTGCGATGTCAATTTTACCTTCAGTGTTTTCAATAAAAACTGCAAATCAAATTATCGCCTGTAGTGTTCGATATTGTGTGTTTAAACAGTTTTCGTCTATTTCGGCTCACAAATATACATACATTACCTTATGTAAATTGTAGCAATAAAGTCACGATAAGAGATATTCATAAAGAAAAGTATGTGTCGTGGGCCCGATACGGGTTTATCTCGAGCGTAGATGAAACTCATCATAATAAAGCCGGCGTGACAAACATTTCTTCCCAAATTATGTGTGTTATAGAGAAATCAATATTGCTTACTCTGTTCTGTCGCTCACTAACATATTTATTGATCAAATCGGAGTTATTTAGGCTTTCGAGGTGGTAACCTCGAGAAATCCAATAAGAAAATAATATGAGATGTTACAAATAATGAAGATATAATTTTCTTTCCATAAATATTTAGTTTTATATCTGAGCTATATTTAAAAAGCAATTACGATTTTTCTCGCTTTTCTTATCTTTGACTTCGACAATATGAACGTAAGCAATGAATGTTTAATTTAATTTAATTTATTTGTAGCACATTTCACATACAAATGTTTGCTTCCTGCACCGCACGCCATATAAACTATAACTTTGGCAAATTTCACACTCCTCCGTACCCACAGTATGCCTAAAAAGCACAAAGTGTTTTCTTAACGTAACAACTTATCCGTATTTACATAAACCCAACGCATATATATTCAAAATTCAAATCGATACTGCAAATTTAATGTACCCAGATACATCAATCGTGACACTTGTAACTTTTCCAAGCCTATTGTTGGATCAGATATATTTTATTTGAAGGAACATATTCACCCTCAGAGGACATATCAGTGGGACATGTCGTATATTCGGGACTCCGATACAATCAAAACCAGTTTAGGACACTTTAGGGCACGGCAATAATAGGGCACGTGACAAAAATATTGCTATAACTGAAGCAAATTATGTAATGTTGCATTAGGATTTAAGTTTTCTATTTACATTTGAATATTCGTATATTAAATAAATAAAATCAGAATTTTAATTGCATGAATATATGTTTTAATGATATTAGTTCAGATATAAATGAAAAATATTTTTTAGGAAATCTTAATCAAGAAATATTAAACAATCGAAGTTTAATGAAATATAAATTATTTATTTTCTGATATAAAAGGATACAGGTTACATTACATTAGTTAACTGAAGACATCGCTATTGACAAAGTACCTATTAAATTTAAACATGTGAAGCTTAAGTTCCTTTGTTTTTCTAAGACCCTGTGCACACTGCGAATTTATGTATTTTATCTATCGTCTATTTATGTTATCGTCTATTTTAGCCCTCCACTGTGCGACTGACAGTGCTCATTCCGTGCCGAAATGAAATTGATGTAGAATCTCTCGGATAAGTGACAAAAAGTTGCCAGGTGACATTCGCGTCACTGGAGTGTCGTAGCTCGGCAGCACTACTTGTCGCCCCTAATTGCGTCACCACAGTGAGGGCATTCCCATACGTCTTCACAGCATTCGATCAGGCGAAAAAATGTCTCCATGAAAAAAAAGTTCTGTGAGCTGGTCCTAACTGTTCACTAGTTGTTCCTGAGGATTAATTATTATGGAACTGACAGCATAACACCTCCCACCCCCGCAATCCTAAGCCAGCAATTGTTTGTTTCATTTGTGTCTTATACAAGCGTGCTCAGTTCCCCTTAAGTGCGACTCCAGTACTTGATAAAACGGAGTTACGTAAACTTTACAACAAGTTAACCGTAAAATTTGACTGTTTTGATGTTATCTGTAAATGATATTGAGCTACATCGCATAACTGAGTTGGTTTGACCAGACGTTTAGTTGATGGTTTAATGCGGCTTCAGCTATAATTAAAATAATTTAATGAATGATATAATATGAATAATAATGTAATAGTGCTCAAACATAGACATGCTCATTAGATTTATGCCTCTGTTCTTTATTACATTACGGACGTAATATAAGCTTTGTGTTCGTTATTTGTGCTATGTGAAGAGGTTACTGTGTGTAGGACTACGCGTCATGATATTACCCAAATCGGTTTAGCGGAAATTGGAGTTCGCGCATGAAACATGATTATTGGTTTTATTTCGTCCTATATATCTGTTTTGTCATTTATATTTATATTTTAGCCCAAAAACGTCCTTTCCGCTATATTGAAACGTTGCACTAAATGTTAAAATTACAGGGTAAGTAACCCCAAGCGTGCTACTATTATTTTGTAGTAAAAGGAAGGTAACTTGCATGCCTCTCAATGTGTCTTAAGAGAGCGTCAAACGGAGTAAAGTTAGGGAGGAATGGGCAAAATTTCGAGTCTCCGAAAATTTACGTTATTTCAAAACAAGCCTTTGTCATCCCCGCGTGTATGAACGACGCAAGTGCTTTAAGGTTGCAAGAACTTTCTTTATGATTCTACACCCTGTAGCCTAATGTACGAAATACGAAAGTATGTTTGTCTGTTGATATTTCTTTTACACAATAACGGAGGAACTGATCTATGAAGTTTTTCCAACAACTAAATAATTTTTCATTCATTTATATACACACACGCGCATATAAACTCGCGCAAACTAGACTCTAGACCAGTGATTCCCAAAGTGGTCTATAT
>DWEM01003201.1:0-10998 GCA_018245935.1 Agara belti belti | reverse complement strand
GCAATGCAAATATTTTTAGGTTTAAAAAATCTAAAAGCAAAGCTTATTTAATATTTAGGTATGTGTTGAGTTACTAAACGGTATGGAATTTTCCTGACATGTCTAGAATTGTTCCTTTCTGTTATTACGACAGGGAAGAAGTGAAGTAAGTAAGAAATAAAATTATATAAGTAACAAAAAAGATTTATATTGACTCTGGTAACAGACAATAAAACTTCCTTCCTTCTTGCTATCGTGTTTTTATATTTAGGTAAATGTTAGGCGACATTTAAGAATCCATTTATAGCTATAGAAACACTGAACGGGGTATCGTACTTAGAGATCAACCTAAAATCGGTCTAAAATTCTATCAAAAATCCTCAAAATATAGTTTAAAAGAAAGAAAAAGTTAGGTTAGGTTAGGTTTAAGTTAGTTAGTCTGTAGGACTTGGTTGGATGTGTAAAAGCATTGCCCAGTAAGTAAATTCAAGAAGCAGTAGTAAATACGAGGAGTGTTCCTCAAACAAGACCAACGAACTAGGGATCTCAGAAAAGTGTGAAATCGTAACCTATGGTTAAAGTCCGACTTAGCTCTCTATGGTCTTAGATCTCTATGGTATAGGTACCTATTTGATTTTCGAACGTGAAAAGTATTGTCCAGTCAAAATGTTCATGGCTCGTAAGAAAAGTTCTGGAATAAAAGAAAATATCCAAAATATTGGGAAGGTACCTTCCTATATTTTGTACTTAAAGCAGTTGTGTTGATGGATACACGTAAAATTCGTTATATGAATTTAATTATTTTTTTCATAAAACCCATATTTTGCTATATTCCAACACATAGGATTACTACCAACTGAAAACATGTAGAAAGTAATCTATATATATACTCTATACTAATATTATAAAGAGGAAAGATTTGTGTGCGTGTGGATGTAACGAATAGGCTCAAAAACTACTGGACCGATTTCAAAAATTCTTTCACCACTCGAATGCTACATGATCACTGTTCAATATAGGGTATATTAATTACAAGCTTTTGCCCGCGACTTCGTCCGCGTGGAGCAGTTTGTATCTGTATTATTTGCAATAAGAGTATCTTAGGAAATTAAAGTGCTGCCCAAAGCTACTATTCCACGCGAACGAAGTCGCAGGCAAAAGCTAGTAGAAAATAAAGATATAAAACGAAAGTTGTCCTCTTCAAAAATATTTTTAGAGCTACCCCAAATAGCTAGCGGAATTTTCCTTTCCTTAAACAGATGAGAATGGCGGAAAATTCAAAAGGATTTCAATTAAAACTAGTTACAAGTATTTTTGATTTTTATATTTCATGCCAACGTTGTAGGTAGGTACCTACGTAGGTACGTAGCTTGAGAGCATAAGGGCAGATGCTATTGTTGTTAGCGGATTTAAGCACATTTTGTTATTTTTTTTAAGCTTTAAAAATGAGCACTCACTGAGATATTATTTTAGACAGTACTTTTCATTTTTCCTTACCTATGTACTCGCTAATGTTTAGTTAGGTACTATGTAATAGTTGGAAATAGCTAGGTACCTGATTTAATGAGAAGGTAAATGGATACGTGAAGGTAATCGCCTTAGACATTATACCTACATTGTCTACTCAGAGTTGCAATGGTTGGCAAACAAACCGGTCTTAATGTCCATCCGCCATTACCCACGCGATTACATCTAGGTACAAGCACCAAGCATCAAAGGCATACCTAAGTGGACGCAACGTTTCAATTAGCGGTGCAATCGACAAAATTAATTATACCAACAACAAACGCCACAATGAGACGCCTGTAAATATCTCCTCGATAAATAGTCCATACTTCCGCTTCCAACGAACAACTGTGCGCCGCATTTAGACAATTAACCGATGAACTATAAATGAAGGAAAGTGGCAATTTCTCTAGTGACAAACGTAGCTCTTATCGACGCTAAATAATGATGCGCCCGTAGTTAGAATCGCGTCTTCATCCCGTAATTAAACGGCCGCCTCGCTCCCCGCTCCCCCGCTCCCCCGCCCCGCGCTCGTCCGCCGCGAGCTAAATTAATCACACCACGAATCTCGCCCCCCAATCCAGGGCCGGATTAAAAAGTTTTATTGGAACTCCGATTGTGACAACCGGACGCGCCTCGCGTCCCCGCGCCGGCCAATCGCGGCGCGCCCGTAACGAAACGCTCCCACTCCATTGGCCGGCCGCCGCCGCGGCACGCCCCCCGCCGGCGCCCGGCCCAGGGCTGTCACACGCCACGTCAGTTGACCGAGGCGCGTCGACCCGTCAGCCGTATCCCGCGTCGGCCGTTGTGATCTAAACGCGGCCTCCGACGTTCACTGTGACCGTTGTGCGATGGATGTGAACTGAACGATGGAGGAGGAGTCGATGTCCGGGCGCAGCTGTTCCGAGGACGACATCAGCGTGGGCCGACCGTCGCCGGCGCCTTCGCGCTCGCCGTCGCCGCAAGACTATTTCAGGCCGCTGAAGCGGCTGAAGATGGCCTCGGAGCCGGTGGAGGAGAGGCGGGGCGAGGGCGTGAAGAGCTTCTCCATTCTGGACATATTGTCGCACAGCCCGCGAACGCCGCCGCGCATAGTGCGCCCTTGGGACGCGTCGGGCTTCGAGCGGCTGCAGCGGCTGCAGCGGCTGGCGGGTGCCGCGTTGCTGGACGGCGAGCGCTGGCGGCTGGCCGCTCTCGGATTGCTGAGGCCGCGGGAGATGGCACCGGCCGAGTGCTGCGATTCCGCGTCGGAGAGGTCGTCGTCCGCGTCGGACTGCTGCTCGGAGCCGCGCCGCGCGCCGCAGCCGGGCCCCAACGCCCCTCACACTCCCCTCGACGCCCTGTTCCACATGACGAGCAAGACCTTCGAGGCGAACAACGCTGACAACGCAGGTAAGGCATTGTTTATGCTCTAAACGATATTACCTATAGACGTTAGTCTCCTGAGTATTTTTATTCTGCTAAACACAGTAGGTAAGGTGCGTCCGTTTCTTAATTGTTATTTATACCTAATACCAATACGATCTAACTCGAATTACTTCAACAATTACAATATACTCCTACAACCTTAGTGCGTCGGTTGCATCTGAAATTATATGACATTAAAAATAAAATACTCTTTAACATTACAAAACAGTTGTTAGATTGGATGAGATTTTGATGTTGACAAATATTTACCTGTAGGTACGGTTAGGTAAGCAGCGACGTACAAATACGTCGACAAGTACTGATTATTATTAACATATTAACGAGTTTCGCTCTGTTTTATACATTTGGAATATCTCCCCATAGGTAGGTGTCATCTAATTATTTTGAAAGTTGTTTTTTTACAAGCAATCGTAGAAATGTTTCTGCGTATCATCTGCGCCGTATTCGATTAAAAATTTGACCTAAATAGGAACCTGATACGCGGACGAATAAAAACAATGGAAATTTAAGGTTTTATAGATTGTTTTATATTAGACTAGCTGTGCCCGCGATTTCGTCCGCGTTTGAATTTAAGTAAAATCTAAGAATATTTATACTAACTTTCATCCCCTATTTTACCCTCTTAGGGGTGTAAATTAACAAAATCCTTTCTTAGGGGATGCCTATGTCATAGTAGCTTTATGCATGCAAAGTCGCAGCCCGATCGGTTCAAAATTGACAAAGTTTCATACAAATTTCACCCTCCCATTTCATCCCCTTAGGGGTTGAATTTCATAAAATCCCGTCTTAGTGAGCACTTACGTCCTTAAAAGAACCAGCATGCAAAAATTGAAACTCCTAGCACTTGTAGTTTCTTAGATTTCGTGATGAGGGAGTGAGTGAGTGAGTGAGTGACTTTCGCTTTTATATATATAGATAAAGGATTACCATTTTAGCTTGAAAAGTTATGGCGGTACTTATATATGTATAAGTACCGACAATAATGGTTATTAAGTAGAAATAAATAATGTTGTAATCAATTTAATGTACAAAAATTGTATCCATACATAGGTACATCCGCAGATTGCTTGAAAACCAGTCTGTTGCTAAATATAAATAAGTAAGTACAATTTTAGCTTTCGCTATTTAATTTTCATTTATAAGTTTTACAACGGGTAAATACCATCATTCCCATAAATTATGTGTCTGATAGAAATTGTTTTCTTCAGCTGTGTAATATCTAGTATTCGCACCTTGAACTTTCTCCTTGGCTTTTAATCATCCTTTTAGGTGTACAATAACCATTACTGTTTAAAATATCGATTACCGATACGCAAAAGTGGGTTTCGTAACCTGACAACCTTGTTCACGGAGAAGCTGTTACTCGTGTTTTCTGATCTACATTCCAAAGTATAAATATCCCGAATAAGTGGGATAAAAGAAAAAGACCACATAAAGATACAAAGCGGATTTTTTTTCTTTCACTATCAATGTTGTATTACTTCCGTAATGATTTTCTTAATTCAAATAATAATTTTATTCATTGCATTCTGTATTGGCCAATTACAATATTTCAATACGTGGCCAGGAATATTTGAAATAGTCGAAGTATTCCGTGATTAAAACGGCAGTAAAATTGGCCAAGTTTTGGCAAGTTTCCCGGCAATTTCCCCGGGCGACACGCCTTAGTTACGAGCCAATGCAACCGAAGTCGGATGCTCGTATCCATTGACTCTAACGACACGTTAACGCCTGTCACGTTAAGTATCATTACAATCATTTGTTAAAAGTTCCAAATTCGAAAAAAAAGCAAATTTTTTACTACATAGCTTTACTATTAAAAATAATGTCATTGCTTACGTTGTGTATTTATATGTAAAGACAATACTAATGTAGGTTATAAGGCAAATTATTACTAACAAAACCATTAATATAAAATAATAACTGGGGACATTATTTGATTGCTAAACTCTTGACTAAGACGCATACAATACTATTATAAGGAGAAAATCGTTAAAGAAGAATTTAAAATAGTAACAATGGACTACAACACAACGGCTTTGAGGATTCGAAATAAAGCACAGAGCCGAGTTTGCACTTATTTATAGCTTCAGCAGTCCTCTCTGATTTATTATCGAGCAATCGGCGCAATTTGTGTATTCATCGCGATGAGACGTCGCAATGGAAATATTGTTGCTCTCTCCTATGGCATCGCTCCTGGGCGTAGCTGAGTAATGAACTTAACACGTCACGTGAGGCACATATATGTACTGTTTGCATCATCACAGTTGATTAGCTCTCCAACATTTGATGTGTTAATCTGGGGTACTGTTACGCTTAAATAACAAAATTTTGTAACATCTAACCACATGTTTAGTAGCAAAATTTGTACTTGACGATCTGATTCTTAATGTGTAGATGCAATAAATAAGTAACACAAATAAATATGTACATTTCGTAATTGAAAAAAATATAAATTTTTATCCAATTCTATATTAACTTTTTTATTCACGTAAAAATCAATGAATCCATTAGTCAGCTATACAAATAAAATTTATGGATCTACTGGGGACAAAAATCACTTTTGAAATTTTTTTTTTCTAGAAAATGACTGTCTTGATAGTTCAAGCTAGCGGTGTCGTGGATTTATTTCGGATAGAATGCACTTTGGGCTTGTGGGAGATCCTTCCCTCGAAAGATAGATTGAAGAAGTTACCTGAAGAAACATTTCTCCATCAGGCATGATGTGTTCGTAGTGCGAGTGGTCGCGCCGGTGGGCGTGCAGTTCCTCCTTTTCTTTGTGCATCACAACTGGAACAAGAGAAATGATATGTTAATTTAATTCGTAAAACATTCCGTGCAGTTACTCATATATATCATACGAGCTGCCAATTTGTTGCCCTATAACCTTAGTTCCCAACCAACCAACTGCCCAATTTTCGCAGCGCATGCCGAAAACTGACCTTCATACGCAAATTTTAGCTCCCTTGGTTTATATTATTGTAATTTTCGTAAGGATCGCTGTTTTGTTTGGATATAAAATATAGCCTATGTCACTCGCTGATAATGTAGCTTCCTATCGGTGAAAGAACTTTGATAATCGGTTCAGTAATTTTTGTTTTGAGTTAATTCAATACAAACAAACAAATCTTTCCTCTTTATAATATTAGTGTAGATTACTTATAAATTGTAAATTAGAATTTGGTGTTGTGGAAGGTCACATTTTTTAATATCTGGGGACATTCCCACACACGGTTATCCGGTTTCAAATCAAGCAATTGAATGCCTGTGTTAACATCTTTAATTTTACATATCATATATTGACCCTCACATCATCGCTCTAGCCCAGCATCCCTAATTGCATTGCGAGATGTGATTTGTCGCGGTAACCACGCCCTGCTGCTCTCATATTATATACTGAGCTGAGCCACGTACGCCTTTTTATTGATTTTCACCCTCATAATTTCGAATGGGGTTGATGACTTTGCGATATTTATGTATAAGAGCGACACTGGATTAAATTTGTTACGTTCACCGATGTAAATGGAGCTTCTCTTAACACAAAACCAACTAAGAATCACAAGTCACTGACAAATAGAAAACTGAAAACTGTTTGTTCTTTGTCTGGATGTAATAAAAATATCTACATAAGTATTATATTGCATGTATGTATGTATGTTAATCAGCTGTCCGGTTACCATAACACGAACATTCAATTGGCTAATTTGGAATCGGATAGCCGTGTGTGGAATTGTCCCCAGAATCCTAGATATTATTATAATAATTTTTATATTTACTCTTTATTACACCATGATACATGAGTGATATAAAATACTGATTTAAATATAATAGCTAATGGTTATTACAATCAGTCGATCAAAATTTGATTTGAAGTTGATAATTAGTAGAAACGCGTCGATTTATTTATTTATTTATTTTACATTGCTGCTTTACCCCATACGACCGTGCGAGGTAACATATGGTCACCGCTCTTAGCACAGATGCTAATATAGATACCGGGTAATTGTTTTTCGAACTATATTGAAAAAATCCACCATTAATTACCAATGATTTCCAGATAAGATTGGACTTAAATGTCACTTGCTATAAAGATAAAAGAAAACGAACCAAGGAAACGGAGAGATGTTAGATTTTTCTCTTCTTCTTCAGAATGTCCTTTCTGTAGACTCTTTTTTTTGTCCACCGCTGGACACACGTCTCCTCTTCTAGTGAGAGGGTTTTAGGCTTTAGTGCGCCTAGCTGGCGAAGCGCGGATTGGCAGACTTCACGCACCTCAGAAACATTACAAATGTAATCTCTAAGGTGTGCAAGTTTCCTCACGATGTTTTCCTGCACCGTTATAGCAAGTGACATTTGAATTTTATTGTATAATTAGAAGTGCGTGCCGGGATTTGAACCCGGACCTCCAGGAGAGGGGGAGTGAAATCCAAAAACTAGATCATCGCTGCTTTATCATACGCGGACAAATTTAATATACAACCGACAGACAGACTTTCCGTTGCTCCTTTACTTAAATATTATCTCCCAACGCGTACTTAAGCGCAGTCTGAAGTATATTTTTTTATTAAACGTTAAAAAATTACGGTCAACAGTCAATAATAACGACCATACAACGATAAACCCCGCCGCCTGCTATTAGTGACGTATCAGGAGACACTATCGATAAAACGAGTCGATAATCCCGACTATCTTGATCTGGGTACAATCGCGAAATAATAAATCGACTTGTTTTAAAAATGGCAAATATAAAGATCCAAACGCAATGATACCGGCTTATTTATCGACACAATGTTCATTTGTTCGCTGACGGCTTAAAGTATTTTGAGTACCATAATACAGTTTTATAATGAGAATAACATTTATCGTGTGTCAAAATGAAAATAACACGGTATAACTGTGAAGGAAAACTTCGCAAGCATATCGTAGTCTTTACAATGGTATTTGAGGTTTTTGAAGTCTACCAACCCACAATGAGCTTGGTTATAAGGTATAAGACAATTCTACACACTTTAGGTACAGCAGTATAGAATATATAACATTTTCTGAGATGTGTGACCTAAAACCTCACTGCGAGAAAAGTCCCATGTTCAGCAGTGGAACGACAAAAGGGTTGAAAAAAAATAGAAAATGCTAGGATTTTATATATTTAGCGGTGCGCCTTGAGTTCAGTTAAGCTTATAATCAGCAGTGGATCGATGTTCATTGCGAATGATGAAAAATTTCCGCAATAGACTCATAGAATCAGTCTGAAACCGTTAACTGCATCACAATAGCATCGAAAACTTCAATGCAGAATGGAATCTCCGAGGTACATTCTATTGCCGACACGACAAAAAAGTATGTCTACGGAATCGTCGCGTGTCATTAAACTTGTCATTAAAATTTAAATTGCTCATTAAATCGATGCCGTACGTCCATGACGATTACTCGGTATAAGTAGAAAATAATTAATAAATGATAACGCTAATTATCGCTAATCATATTCGAGGCATGTAAATGATTATGTGAAAGCAATGTAAGATTGATACGTTCCAAGTTTTTTCGCCATATGATTCTTCGATGGTTTCTCGTATTGAACGAATGAGTGATTGGTGAACGAATGAAACATTCATTCATTAGTTCCGCAATCATTTCAGTGTATATACCTACCTAGATTGATTCCCAATCATATCAGGACAAGTAGGTATGTGTGTGATAGGCGCGAGCATTTTTTCTGTGGGAGTAAATTTATTTATGTAGCTACTTAATATTGAAAAATATAAATATGTAGTTTATTTGTTATCTGGTTACCACAGTACTGATTTTTCTAGTTTGATATCAGAGTGCCCTGTGACGGTAAATAACTGTTGCACGAGTGACAATTTGTCGAAGTAAAATACAGCTGCGGAATTATTTCGGACTGCGTGCAAACACCTTTATATCTTGGCCCAACATATGTATGCGAACATAAATAGGGCCATAATGATTGAAAATGTGTATTCGAGTATGAGTTTTGAATACCTAATACCGAATAAATTACTACAAGGTGGTCGTATATTCAATTGCGTTAATTTCGCAATAAATAATATCATAAATATGCTTGATATATGTGGCGTAATAATAGGTGAAATAAATTGGCTTAACGCGTTAATGAGAATTATTGTTTATTAGCGGTTTTCTTGGACACGCGCCCGCCCTCCCCGGCTTCCCCTCGCCTTGTAACAAACAATCTTTTGTTTTTTTTATTAAAAACAATATTTCTTTTAGAAATTATGTGTCACTATTTTCAATATTAAATACTGATTATTTAAAATAAAATTCCATTCGTTGTAACGTGAAGGAATACGTAATGAGGAAACCTGCACACTATTATAATATGTTATGTTTATATATATAAGTCACCTGTCACAGTGTTTGTCATCGATGGTCTCCAAAACTACTTAACCGATCCTAAAGAAAATTCGCTTGTATGTGTAAATTGGTCCAACTTGAGAGATAGGATAGTTTTTATCTCGATTAATGATCTCAATTTTTTTATATTGCAAAATCAATGTTTTTTATAGGACAACACTCAGACAAACATCGTGAAACGAGATTCTTATAAGATTAAATTATAAATGAACCATCGCAACGCGTGGTCGGGTCTGCTAGTAAAATATATAATGTTCATTGAGGTCTGTGAAGACTGCCAATTCGCATATGGCCAGCGTGGTAGACTAAGGCCTAAAACGTTCTCACTATGAGACGAGACTTGTGTCCATCTTGACGTATGCTTCACCGGGATTCGAACGCGGAACTCGACTCGACAAACGTGCTAACGACCAGTTATAGTTAGGTACTATTGTATAACATTAGCACTTAATAAAAACCTTTTGAAAATAAAGCTAAGATTAGGTTAATTTACTGTTAGGTACTTTGAGGTGTAATCTTAAAACACGGCTAGGTGCTGTTTTATGGTGGGCGGTCACGAATTCTATGTTCAAACATGTTGCTTGCTTCACAAACAAGCCGCTCGTTTGCTGTTTGAGAACGTTTTTTTCATAGATACACTTATACTTTACAGCACAGTTATAATTAATGGCGACTTAAAGTTTTGCTACTCGTAAACTCGCACTAACTGCATTTATACTGAATGGCGACGTGATGGATGGTTAGAGACCCTGACTACAAAACCGGGGGTCGCGGGTTCAATTCCAACACAGCACAAACATTTGTTTGATGAGCATTATTTTTCTGTTTGGGGCTACAATTTCGTTTCTGATGTCAGTTTTGACCAAGGTTACGTTTGCAGTCAGGATTTCTATCCAATCGACCATGGTATTTAATATCCGAATTCGGAATCATCCGCATATAGTTGTATCAATTATTATTATTTCCGACTGCTATCCATTAGCCCGTTCTATTGTTTAAAAAAGAATATTTGCTGTCGAGCTATTAACAACCCTATCACATCATTAGGGTAACCCCGAAAGGTGGCGAGCTGAATAAAGCCCACAAAAACAATGCGAGCCGATATTTTAGTGAGACAATTAAAAACGAATTCGTTCGACCACCAGATGTTGCAACGGTCGGGCAATATGGCACGCGTGGTAGATCACCGTGACCATCCACCGGCCGGAACCCGGGGGCGAATGTTTAGGAATGTTTATACTTTCAACCATTTTTTTGTACAATTCCTTGATATGAACGCGCTGCGTTAGTTTCTCCACGTTACGTACGTACTTACAAGCTGTACAATAAATTTCACTGGCTTCGTGGTCGAGTGATTAAAGACCCTGACTGCAAAACCGGTGGTCCCGGGTTCGATTTCCACTCAGGACAAACATATTTGTGATGAGCACATTTGTTACGTGTCTGGGTGTCATGAAAATATCTAAATAAGTATTATATATATAAGTCACTAAATACATTCATACATGGATAAATAAATTCAGAAAAAAAACATTCATGTACATCTCAAAAAAGTCGTATTGGGTGGGACTCGAACCCACTACCTTATGGTCAGCAGCCGCCAACCACTGTTCAACAGACAAAACTATGACTGGTATTCATTTATTTTTCTTTTTAAATTCAAATCCAGAACTTTTTTTTCGACCTTTTTGTTGG
>DWEM01003200.1:0-11000 GCA_018245935.1 Agara belti belti | reverse complement strand
GAAAGGAAAGGAAAGAAAGAAAAGAAAAGATAGAAGTTTTAATATATGTAATTTCACTATCAACTGCTGTGTTACAAATATATGTAATTTCACTATCAACTGTTGTGTTGTGAATACAAACAATAATTCATGAAATTTGTTATACAGAGCGTTATGTACATATCATGGAAATACTATTGAGTGCAGTTCATTTCATGTTCCCTATCCTAATAGTCTATCCTGTATCCTAATAGTCTATCCTGTATCCTAATAGTCTATCCTGTATCCTAGTACTCTATCCTGTATCTTAGTAGTCCGATATCTATTATAAATATCTTTGAGTTCGATTTTAAATCAAGACAAATAGGAATTATGAGCACCTTGTATTATTCTGTGTATGGACCAGTCTAAAATAATATATATATTTAGAAATGTTTGGATGTTCTTTGTCAACTGTCTGGTTACCATAGTAGAGACTCTGTCTAGTGTCGAAACAGATGGTCGTGTGCAGATATAAATACATCAGTCAACATGGCTATGTTAAACTCTAAATACTGGTTGTGGGCACGACATAACCATATTGATGGGTTTTGAGCCGTAAAAGCCTAAAAGCCTCCATTAAAATGAAAAAAAAAACACTGCTCATCATAATGGCGAAAGGCTATTAATAAAGACGTTAAAAAATAATGTTTTTTCCATAAGCGTTCAGTAAAATGCGAGATTCATAGTAAACACTTCAAACTCAATGCTAGCACCAGACAATTATTTTTAGAGAGAACCAGACACGCTTATTATAGAACAGGAAACGCTTCAAAAATTTAACAGCTGTTTCTGAAATGGAGTTTTTTTTGTAATAATAATACCAGCACGCCGGGTCCCTAACGGGGTAGGCATAAAGAAATGTTTTTGTATGTACATTGTAGGTACTTTCTTAGGAATCCTTAGGAGTGCGTTTTATCTTGGACCTCTCGAATGAAATCGCGGATGCAAGCTGATAAAAATACATGTTTCCTTGACTGAAACCCGTCAATGGACTTTAACAGTAGATTAAATGCCAGCCTTGATTATATTATGGTTTACGATGATTACATCCTCTTAAATATAAACGTCATTAATGTGGTGTAATCTAGTTGAAATAATAACCCAAAAGCATAATAATACGAATATGTTTATTCAGCCAACGTGCTACAACATATTTGCAAACAGATTAAAAACCAAAAAACATAATAAGCTTGGTACAGAAAAATAAAAAACAAACCAACAAATAACCTATTAATAAGGTGAGGATGTTGCAGATCGGCTGGATGAAACGGACCACACTCAGCCTCACGGTAGACACTCACGGCTACTGGTTTTCAGTGTGGACTGTGGACCTGATTTCCTAGTAGATCGGTCTTAGCGCCGACGTGACAAATACGTATAATAATAGGAGAAAATTACACTTGATTCGTGTAATAATAAATTAAACATCGCTATAGATTCCATAGTTAACAAAAAATTCTTTACTTTCACGTAATCTAAATGAATGTTCTATTTGTAAAATTCACGTTCATCTGTTAAATTTTATTCACAATGAAAATGGACTTAAAAATATTTCCCTGAGTAGTAAATCAGTTAAAAACTGAAATGTAAAACATAAAAGACTTTCTAAATATAAACGGAGACGTTGTAATAAGGTTTACAAGACGCCGGCTCGGATCGGTTGCGAAGTGACAGGCTTGAAATTGCTGACGGATGGCGGAGTCGGGATTGAGATGTGGAATAATTAAGATTATTTCTGGGTTTGAAGATAATCTGCACGTTGGGAAGACAGGGAAAGGAATAGGTATGTTGTTAAGAAATTCATAACGCCTAAAATATGTATATCAGTAAAGCAAAATTCTTTACGGACAACTAACTTCAATGCTGATTTTGTCAGTAAAAATAAATCGTAAGTCAATTTAAGAATTCTAATGTGTCGACCAATATGACGTATAAAAGAAACACTATTTCAAACGCGACAATCATAATTATTATTATTGTCCTGCGAATCAGCAAGTACTTACTAAATGTATGATTTTGAAACGCACGTAACTTTGCAAACTCAAAGGCGCATGACAGAATTTGAATCATCTAAATTTAATGATCCAAAAACTTATGTATCTATTGATAAAAATTGTACGTATGCCAGCAACGAGCAATATGTTTAGGAAGTACCCTTATCACCGCTAAATCGGCTTAAACTAATGAACGACCCCGCTGATCAGTCAACGGTAAGAGATACTATCTAGGAGCTATTAGTTACTGTGCTCGGTGATACCGATCTAAGCGTTTAGCTTGACAATTTGTAGATTAAGGGACTCCCCTCGTGAATGTACCTAAAAGTGTAACGGACAACGATAAAGTGTCTGGTCGATTAAAAGATAATAATAATTGGAATGTTTTCAATGATACTTATCAGCGGGGATGTTCTTGCTAGCCATCAATCGCTAAGCGTTGTCTATAAACATCAAAACAATGCTATGCAAGAACACTTAAATATATCACATAAGGAAAAAATGATATGAATTCAAGTACAGTGAGAACAATGGTCGATCTTATCTTTAATATAGTGATCTTTTAGGAACAATCTTACTGTAGTGTAACTTCATCATCATTGTTATCGTCAACGAAAATCAGTATATTACTGAACATGTTCTGTGTTACGGCGGGACACTGACTGCTTTTTGATATGTGAAGATCCAAAAGCGCGCCACTTAAAGATCATTGTTGGAAAAACAATATTGAATGTCAAACTAATTTCAAGATAGTAATGTGACTAAGACTATAAGTTGGAAGACTTCGCGTCCTAAGGTATCTATCTGAGAGTCATTGTCAGAACATCCATGTATATATTAATAATCCACAAGAAATCTAAAGGACCCAGAAACAGCATCCATATCAATTATATTGGATAGGGGTTTCTTTAATTGTACCATTAACTTATACCTAAACTTGTTAATTTGGCTGCTTTTTCATTACCTGTGATAAGTATACAAACTTTAAGCTAACTTCATTAATAAGAAATAACCAAACATTTGCTTTCTGTTTCTAATTTTTTATTCTCTTTAACTTCATTGTAGCGATAAGTCCTTTAGATACGTTTATATCTGCTTCGTTGTAAGCTTTATTCTTCTAGCAGATAAAGTTAAACCCTTCAGCATTGTCGAGAGAACAGCTTTTATTGGCTTTTATAAAACACTAAACTACTGATAATTACCTACTCCTATAAATATCACTGAGTAGAGTGATTAAATTTAATGTCACAATGTAATAAAATTATAAACATTAACTTATTTAAATCTCAGATGTCAAGAAGATATAAAATGTGAAAGGTGAATTAGTTTCGAAGCTAATATGTGACTACGACGACTTCGAAACAAAAAAGATAATCAAATTCTCACAACACTCATTTATAAACAAAAAACCAATGGACCACACATCATCAAATAGTGGTATACTAATTTGTGTTATAACCTTGCATAATACGCATACAATCTAATTTTAAGCTCTAACACGTGGCAATTGAGATTATTTTTGAATATGAAATATTCAGCGAAGACACAAAATAACTTTGTCAAAACGTGTATAAAAATTAAAGGTCAATTTAAGGGAATGACTTGACATTAAACGTCTTAATAGACGATGAACAGACTGGACGTGCTCCTAAAACAACTTGGGAGTGAAGATCGAGACTCAACTTTATGCTGATAGATATAAGGTTTAGATTCGATTGGAGTACCACATTATGGGACTGAAAATTAAAAAATCATTCCACTCGATTCTTCGAAGGTGGTCTCAAAATCGTAATTATGGAAAAACGCGTTTTGATGAAATTACATGCATGTTTGACAGTTTTGATTTAATAATACTTGATGTTTTTGTGCCTGTTCCATATTTAAGTGGTAAAGCTTTCTGGATTCCAGATTTTTGGAAGATTTTTGTTACTTGTATAATAGTAATATCTTTAGACACCTTGTACGCAGTCATCAGAAGTTACATATAAAGTTGGCTGGAATATGAGGCTATTAAAATTTACACTTTATGGTATTATTTTTAATTGACACAATAAATAAGTAATAATAAATTGATGGTTAAAAGTAACTACTCACGATATTAAGCGATCTGAATCGGAACTTTGAGCGATGGTAATGGTAAGCGATGATAAATGGTGTCCGAGGTCTATCGATACTAGTGACACCAACTACATCGTCAATATTAACGATCCTTTTAGTCTCTTCGCGCTATTTTCAATCTTACAGATATTAAGCAAACAAATTTTGACCAAACACAAGATAGGCAGATACTAAATCCGAATTTAAATCGATCTACTCGTAATAAAGTATAAAATATAAATACATACACTTAATAAAGGCCATACGTTTTTAAAGACATCATTCATCGGTTTAAATCCATTGGTAAAGAAGTCGACGAAAAACAGACCAAGAAATGGTCGTGAGTTTGTTGAATACAACGTATATTGCCTTATTGTTTCATTATGTCTTCATAGAGATCTTAACACTAAAAAAGTTTTTAATAGAAATGACAAATGTAGAACAAACATTAGATAGACTTTCTCTAATTATAAAGTACATTGAAACGAATGTAAATTATTACTTCCCGTTGGATTTGTGAGCTCTAATGTTTTCAGTTCCTTGTAATCTGATTTATTATGAAAAGATAATTCAATGGTTAAAAGGATTAAGCGCTGCTGCTGTGTTCGGCTTAGAACGAGACAGTGGAATTATTTACGACTGAAAAGACATAATATATTGAGATTTATTTATGAGGGAGTCCAAGACAGATTCAACTAAAGCGTTAGATCAGACGTCTCATATTTAACTTTTCGTTACTTGCGTTGTATCGAACCATAGCAATAATAATAATATTGGGACATCGGGACAAAGTCATCTGATCCTAAGCTAGGCAAAGCTTGTGCTATGGTAACCGTATAGATGAGAAACTACATATGTAAGTCTATTATGCATTCTGTATACATGCGTTAACAGATAATTGTGAATCCACAACTTCGACACAGCAGTCAGGTTTTCTTAACACTGGACCAACAGGATCAGTTCAGATGATTTGATCCCTTTTTAAGTTATTTTATACACTTACAAAAACTAGGAAAGTATTCAAGTTATTCTATTTTTTTAATATGCTCCATCTCATCACATTCATATTTATCGGTGTTCATCTAAACAAAACATTCCTTCAATACGATGTTTATTTATTTCACAATTCAATTCCCGTGAACCATAAAATGGGTTAATAGAGGCCCGAACGTGGGCATAAATATACTATGAATATTAATGTATTGTTTGGTTATTTGGTCTTTATGGCTTTTGTGTTTATATGGAGTCATTTTGTTTGTAATGTTTTTGGGCCAAATATTATGATCACAGCATCAATCCCTCTAATGTTCTTTGCTAAACATGTATCTCCTTTGATAACGAAAAGTTTAAAGACCACTGTCTATCACACAGCACAAACTTTATAGACCATTTTGAAGAGCTTTAAGATGTGCAGGTCTTTTCTCATATTATAGATTAAGAAAACATTGCGATTGTTACTTAGTAATAGGTAAAGAGTTTGAAATAATCAAAATATTAATAAATATCATCGTCGACAACGATAGATGGAATGACCCTAACACATAAACATGTCATTTACACGTTCCCTAAATGACATTAACTCGTCAGCATGAGTAAAAAGGGAAAGCAGTAACAATAAATATTAATATGATTGTATTTGTAGGCATAATGTATTCAAATGGCCACAAAAACTGGTTTTTATTGCCTTTTTAAAATCGGTTATTACATTAGAGGTTTTAACTGAATGTAATTTAAGGCAACCTCACATTCAATCATGAAAATATCTCAATTGGAAGTTCGCTTTTTCTTATTCCGTCGTCGTGCGCTCTGACCTGTTCTGCCAAAAGGTTTAAATGAAATTCCACTGCAGATTTCGCTGTTCCCTGATAATGAAACACAATATATTGCCCCAAAGTCAAACAATTCTTTTGACAAAAGCGCAACAGAAAACGAATCTATACTGCTTTCGCTTTTCTTAAGGTCAGATAAAAACGAAAGACAATAATGACCAGTTCAGAAGCTCGTGGGATAATTTGGAAAATACGAAAATACTGAAGAGTCTTACAAATGCAACAGCTGTATTATATATGGAAAGCTTAAGCATTTACATATTATTAAAATACATACAAAGCCAAAGACAGTACCCTTTAAATGTTCTGAATGTAACTAGTGTATTCCTATAGAGATCCTGGAGGTTTGTACAGAGCTCACCGAAGGGATTTCAGTGGGTACAACTTCTAAATCACCTCAGCGCTTAGTCATGAAGATACGGCTATTATTGGAAGATTTCCTCCACGCTTTAGAAAAGAAAAGTGTTCTGGAGGTTTAAATTTCGTACTTGATAATAGTTTATTCGTAGCAGATAAACAGATTCTGTACAGAGCAGTTAAAATAACATTTGGTTCGTGCTAATAATAGTTAACGGGCTATCTGGCAGACAACGCAATGTATTTATGTTCGTATCTACGAGTAAGCCCATGACTTCGCAGCGTAATGTTAACAATAGAAGTATCTAAATGCAATACTGCTGTCTTCAGGTTTCAGTTAGTTATAGGAATCTCAGAAATTTCTCGAACATTCTAGATATATTTAATGAATGTTTAATTGATTGTAAAAAGTTTACAGTTCTTGCTTTTTTGGTTTTGATTGACTTCCAGAGGTAAGCTTTATGTTCAAACCACTGGAAATGTGCAACACTTATGTTATTCATAGGTTATTACAAACATTTTGTAGTCCTTCTTTTTGACCAATACTTCGATTTGCTATTAGATTTGCTTGCAATGTTGACGATTCTTTAACAACTTCAATAATTCACAAACTTTATTAATTCACTAACTGAACAACTTTGTGACATATTGATATTTTGCAAGGTTAAACTTTATTTTGAATATATGAATTTTAGTGTAATTTTATTATCTTTGAGCTTTTAGATTCTGTCAATACATTTGTAAAATCGTGTCTATAGGATCCCTACTGTGCGTTCCTAAAACATTTACCAGGAATACAAGACATAGATAAAGCAAAGGAAAACCAAGAAAACACAGTAGCATCTAGCAACAAAAACAATTTAATCACACGTTAGATCTATAATATTCGATCTGCATTCAAATGAGTATACCAATTATTTATTGATTCGACAAATGATTGACGAAGCCGCCAACTTGAGGAAAACGGGCTGGACGGAAGGTCAAGCGTTCTAGGAAGATATATTCCTTGGAGAGTCAGCATTGACTTTTGAATATTGAAATAGAATTGATCTCATAGTATACGGTAACAACCCATACAAGTCTAGCTAGATGTCTATTTATAGATGTATGATTCATGGCTGGATCATCACGTCTTCGAATTTCGGTACTATCCACCAAAGTTAGAACAAATCAAGTATGTAGTACCTAATAACGTGTTAATATTTTATTCAAGTTATAATATCAGACATTTTGGATTCTTAATTTTGGATTCGTCATTGGGTGGTTGATTTTCATTGCATCTTTCATAAATTTTACGTATTTTAGAGGGAGCAATATGTGTGCAGAGAACTTTGTTCGCTAGATAAATGATAATGAATTACATCAAGAATTGAATCAAGGTCTTTATTAAATTTTACCCGCTCTAAGAAAATTTTATTTATTCTATGGTGAGTTTGCATTATGTTATTGCTTGCTTAAGGCGGACTTAAATTTAGACTGGATGGTGATTCTCAAAGTTAATATTACATAAGTGTTAATCCTATAAGCTGTTGCATGACAAATAAAAACACCACAAGACCAAACCAAGATCTCAGATAGATAGATTGTGACCATATTGTTAAAAGCACATTTTGTAAATTTGAAATCCAAAATTTAGTACTACCATTGTCATGGTAAATGAAATACGAAATCCTATAATTACGAATATAAAGGCTTGTAATTGCAAAAGGGCTATGTCACAGCAACAGTATGTTGGGCAACTAACAAATGTAACTAACTCATAGAATACTAAACCTCTATAATATAGAAATAGGTCACCACGGATATTGCGCATATTAATGAGAATTTCCTAATGATCGTGATTTTAAAAGCTGATTAGAAATCAACAGGCTGCTCGGCTATCAGTGCAGTAGTTAAGATTCGTATTGAGCACCTGTTAAGGATACGTGATGATTATAAAATGAACGGTTCAGAGGATTTAGCATCGAAAACGATATGACAGTGAATACAAGTTTATCGATTACTGAATTAAACCGCTAATATTTAACTGAAGCTTTTGACATTTTAATAAGTCCGGTTAAGAATAAGAATATTTTTATTCGATCAACATTATTAGTAGCGCAGACAAGTAACGACATGTACAATAAAAACAGAAGATATAGAGATGGATAATTATGTACGAAAATTACAAAATATATCAATTTCGGGATCCCAAGCCACCAATGCGTTCAGAAAAGTTAAACTTAAACTAAAAGAGACTCCTTTACAAAGGGAACTTCAGTGAGATAAACTCTAGTCCTGATGAATAGTACCTCTTACCTTTAACAAGCTGTACCAAATAATGTATTAGGGCGATGTCGCGGCGTAATTCTAGGTTGTATCCTACCATTCCTGACGAAAAATGTAATGTCGCTTCAGAATAATTCAGGAACACGTAGAGATTGTTCCCGAATTACTATTCTCAGTACTAGACTTGCTGTTCTGTAGATCCCTAACAAGGCCGCGTCCAGGTCCTCCGCCACGGGCCGTCCTAATTACTTGCAATACCATTCCAAGTGTACATTCTATTGGTCTTGCTCAACAGTTAAGAGCAGACATCTGGCACGGGCTAGGTATGTTACGTATAGATCGAGGAACTGGGCAAATCGTAAAACACCCAAACTCCAAATAATAATAGTAATTGTTACAGTTCAACACGTTTATGCGGACCATTAAATACAATCAACATAATTAATCTTGTCGCTTGCATTACCTATGTTATTTCTGGTCTACTGCGGGCTAGAAATATATTCCAAAAGGAACGTGTGACTATGTGTTTAATAAATTTGAATTTTGATCTGTTTTAAATATATGATTGGATAAAGCTTTGTAAATGTTGATATAGCACCTAAGAAAAGGGCTTTCCGGTTGGGAACTTCGCGATAGATCGAATTGTAGGATTGGACTGCGACATATCTATTTCGGAGTAACATCTCATCACCGCGGTCTTTAGATCGATTATTTGGATAACCGCGCTGCATGAAGAAACCGTGGACCGATAAAGCGTGGATTAAACAGTTTGGTCTATCTGTTATCAATTTTGAATTTCATTAACAGTAACTCACCAACCTAGTACAATGTTTGTGTAATGCAAGCGATTGTCTAAATATTTTCATGTAATCTCAGAGGGGTAAAATCGTAACTAAATATGGACGCGTCTACCAAATAGGTCAGATACTGGCTAATGGGAGTCAAGAATCTAGATGTAGATTATGTAGAAAAAGCATTTTAGGCTTGCAAAGATAGAAATATGTGGCATACGGTGTTACCTGCCTACCCCGTTAGGGTTATGTCGTGGTGTTATGATAATAAACTTGGTAACCCATGAGCTGGTTATCTTTGACCAATAATCCTTTCCATTTAAAATGTATTTCAGGATCAATCGGTACCTTGTGGGTCAAGAGATATTATAATTTATTTATATTTGATTAGTAGCAGTGATAGCCAAGTGTTTGAAATTCAGCCTCCCACTCCGGGGGTCTGGGTTCAAATCCGGGCGCACCTGTGACTTGTTACGTGCGTTTTATAACTTAAAATTTAAATAACACTTGCTATACGGTGAAGGAAAATATCCTAAGGTAATGCACACATTAGAGATGTTATCAAGTATATAATATTTTCTGATTTATGTGAAGTGTAACAATTTGCACTTGGCCAGCGTGCTGGACAGTGGCCTAAAACCCAATAAAACAGTCGAAAAAAAAAAATTGTTACCAGCCAATCCCTTGTGCTCTCAATGGCTACTTACCATAATAATGCTACTTATTGGTATAATAAAACAACGTATCTCACCGAGAACAAAAACAGAAATAATTTATTATTAAAAACAAAAGAATGGGCAAACAAATACTTATCACATATTTAATACTACATGTCGCCAGTAGTAATTACATACATATATTTTGCTATTACAATAATTGGGAACTGCCATTTAAGTTCGTAGATTTAAACTTAAATCAAGCTATACATCTTAGACACTTACACCGATCATTCATAGGCGCTTCTAGCACGTGAGTGAAAACGCGCGGAAAAAAACTAAGCGTTTTTAAAATAGGAAATTAAAATCTGCCATGACACCTGGCTTATGTCCGATAATGCGTACACGTGACCGCTTATCAGCTAGGTCAATATTAGCCCGTTATCATCTGCTTACAAATTTAGTTCCATAACTATTACATGGTATAGAAATAGCCTGGTGAAATGTTTTATACAATCTCAATTTCACTCCAACGTGGTAATAATTTTGACAATTGCATACACGGTTGTCTTAATCCCAATAACACCCGTGTAATGATAATCGGACAGCTGATAAACATAAATGCATACTAATATTTACATAATATATTCTTATTACGCTTAGAACAAACAAATGTGCTCATCGCACAAATGCTTGTCTTGAGTTGTAATCGAACCTGCGACCTCTGACTAAGCAGTCACAATTTCTAACTACTAACCCATGAGGGGTATTAAATAATAATAATAATAACAATTAGGATAATTCTACACACGGCTCTCTAGATCCAAATTAGTCAAATGCATGTGTTATGGTAACCGGACAGCTGATAACCATGTGTTCAGATAATACTTGTTATATATAGATATAATACATTGACTGCCTCGTTGGTCGAGCGGTTGCTAGCGCGACTGCCGATCGGGAGGTCCTGGGTTCAAATCCCCGGTTGGG
>DWEM01003199.1:0-11004 GCA_018245935.1 Agara belti belti | reverse complement strand
TACTTTCAGTTAGGTAATATGTCATTAGCAGGACACCGGTGCGTTCCGTACGGAGATTCCGGAGTCCTCCAACTGCGTCGAGGAAGGCCACTGAGGGGGTGTTAGTGCGGTAAGAATCCCACATTACCTGATGTCTCTCACAAGGCACCGTGGTACCTTTTGAAGGTTTCACCCCGTAACGAAAAAAAAAGTATCATGTTATTATGTTGGATGACGATCAATCACTTGTATTGTAATTCTAAATTCGAATTATTCAAATATTAACAGTATAGGTACACTCCTGACCATAAGTAACGTTTAACACCTTGATGTTTCCGAGCCGATCTGTTCGCACCGTCATGCGTTATGACGTCAGCTAGTTTGTTCCAAGCAAGCAAACGTCATCTAACGCAAATATTGCTTTCAATAACTGTACAGCTAAACAGTACACTTGCTTAAGGTTTTTTGACGCTATTTAGAACTTATATTTAGAACTTATCTATTAAAACTAGGCCTAAAGCGTACACGTTGCCCCAGAATAGGTTAAATAAAAAAAAAATCGCTCCTTATATTAATATTATCGTATTATCTGTATACGCGTGGTTTCCGTGTTACCTCCCACACGTTACATAAAAGCTCACAAGTAATGATTTAAGAGTAGCAGTTCCGCTGTCTCCTTCTCTCTTCAAGCATTCGTAGTTAGTTAGAAAGAGAAATATGAGAATACTAAACTACTGTTGAACATTAATGAATATGGATAGCTAGGCTACGTAATGCATCTTTAAAGGCGGAGAAAGAACGCGAATTATTTGAGCCAATTTCCAACGAGATTAGGTCATTGCCCTTAGAGGAGTTGAGTTATTTAGAGATGTTGAACAATATTTGAACGTGCGTGACCGAATCATCAATGTAGATCAAAACTCAGCGATATAAAAATATGTATAGTCATATATTTTTTTACTATTATTTCTTGTCAGGGACAGCCTACAGGTAATTAATGAAACCGAAAATTACATAGATAAAAAATATTAAAATATGTAAAGTGACATAAGTCATTATAAATTTTTTTTATAAAATAGTTAAATGTCGCGAAAACTTTTCGTATCATATAAAACGTGTAATGCAATAGATTGATTCGTTTGATTTAATAGAAACTTTATTTTCTTTTTGTCATGTAAATAAATTTATTTATTAGGTAAGTAATTAATTTATTATCGCGTTTCACTGGAGAACACTGAACGCGTCTATAGCTGGCGTGCATAACTAGTGCGTAATGCAGTCGTGGCGTCAATAAATAAATAAAAAACGGAGTCGAGTTAAGTTTAAGCACATCGACCGGTAAAGAACAAGTGGGTAGAACCCACGCGTATTGAGATACATTTTCAATTGGCAACAAGAGTAAAAAGTCACATTAAGAAATGGAGCGTTTCATTTGGCGATATCGCCAGTCGTCGTGCACGTGTTTTAGCGGGCCGACTGGTTCTTTGTTTCCACGCCATGTGCCACAGAGGTTCTCAAACTGCGCCACCGTATATTCCTTTGTGAATTTAATAAATCGTAGAAGCAACGGATGGGTTGCAGCCACGGGACGTAAGGACAATGAAGCATCGCACATTATATTTCAAGTTGTGAGATTAATTCATGGATCGTAAATGAAGTAAGTTTTGAATTTGGAATGCGTAACGGACGTTTGTCGGAGCTCAATTTGACTTCCGATAAGTTTTATTTTGATGTTAATCTGATGATCTACTAATATTTGATACACGAGAGGATTTGTTAATATGTACTTTGCCATGTTTTCGAAGTACACGTAAAGTTAGTGTTAATTTCACATTATTTTTTTCTATTCATCCAGTTATCGATAATCTAAGACTTTGAGAGGAAGAGTACTTTCTCGTCATCTATTGGGTGTTTATCTACTATGGATAAGAAGGAAAGACAGAAAATAACAATTTATTGCCTAACCCTGGACGCTATTACAAATTAAGAAAAAAAAAATTCAAAATGGGACGAGGCAATTGGAGGTGTCTCAGCTGCTACTAACACGGGAACCTGATCCCGTGTAGCGCTATTTTTCACACATCCCTATCTCCCTTAGTTTTAGTGCGCCAGTAGAGGAATTATCTGCTGTCTGGTAAACCAGATAATAACAAATTTTCGCAACGTACTGACTATATCCTGTACCATGCAAATATTATTTACTGTCTACAAAGTATTTTAAGAGAGAAATATATAAATATAGCAATTGTCGAATGAATATTTCTAAACCGCAAAAGTTTGAGCACCTCCGTTGTGGACCAACGAGTCTGTACTGTGAAAGTTGGATTTGTAACGCAAAATGAAACTTATTCGTCGTTATAAAATAAATCGTTACAATGTAATTTGCTTTTACGAATAATAAGGCATCAACACACTTTACTGACCGTTTGATGAGGAGGTGCCAGTTGGTTACATGGAAAAATGGTACTCGTTAATACAAAGTGTGACACAGATAAAGACAAAGACGGTTATTTGCACAAATATGTGTATATTTAATGATTTTACAGAGTTATTAGTTCAATCCACATTTTGTGTTTTACGGCGAACAAGTTTAAACATTGTGTCTGATGTAAGGTGAGAACACATTTCTTTGTTCTGTGTCTGGTGTAATCAATATATCTAAGTACTATATCGTATGTATATATGTATGTCTATCAGCTGTCCGGTTACCATATTACAGGCATTCAATCGCATAATTTAGAATCGGATAGCCGTGTGTGGAATTGTCCCGAGTTATTATTATTATTAATTTAAAGTGTACGTTTAACTTTATAGCGCGAAATTGCACGCGAATGTAAGTACGCTGACGAGATGCGGACGTCCTAATTAAAACGTGACCTGATTCGGTCATTCTTTATAAGCCTTGTCAGCAAATTGGTCATTTCGTCATGGTGCTGACCTTATACTTCACATTGTTGTACTCGTAATTATTGATACATAATTATCACGAATTTCTCTTGCATTATTTTTTTTTCTTCTCTCTTCTCTTTTCTTTCTCTTTTATTATTATTATTCTTTCTTTCATTCATTTTTTACCTAAAATGTGTGGCTTAAACGCAGAAAGCAAGTTGGTAATTTCGTGATGATGATGATCTTATCCTTCATATTGTTGACGACACGAATAAATTTGTTACTTTCTTTTATTCATTTTTGATGTAAAATGTGAGTCTTAAACCGTAATTTTATTAATTGCTTTATTTAACGATTCGTATGTTTGACGATCTTAGTGAAAAAGGTATAAAACTATATGTACTTAAGTAAATTTAATATAAAATATCCTAAAACAGAAAAAGTTGTGTCACACAAAGGAAATATCGACTATAAAGCTTACAGAACCACAATTACCTTTATTGAAACGCTCCGTGGTAATAAAATTGTTTCTATTACTCGTGAAATTGCCTCGTAAATTATGTTTTTTTTCGCGTACAACATGTAATTCTCGGATTACCAAGAATTATTTGACTGTGATCAATTAGTTCGGTGCACGATATTTGTCGTTCATTAATTCAGTTGGCATAAAGCAGTTGTTAAAATTATTGCAGACTGCAATAATGTGCAATAATAAATTGCTTCGATTCCGAATGAACGCGATATTACCCCACAAATTGCGAACAATACTTACGTCTATAAAGATATAAACATGTTCTATAAGGCGAAAAAAAGATAAGAAAGGAAGAAGATAGAAGATAATTCTTGAAATTTAGAACAATTAACATGGTGTCTAAATTGAAATACGGTTATAACGTATAAACATTTATTTATTTTTATAGAAATATACCATTGTATAATTATTATTGTTTGTCTGCTGTTGTTACCTATTTCATATATGTACTCTTTTATTCATTGCATTAACATAAATATATGTAAGTATAAGAGTATTAATTTGACTTTAAGTAGAAATCATTATTGTTAAAATAAAATGATTCATAAAGGAACAGTATCGTTTTTTATAACTTTTATCATTTTAATAAAGTAATATACTAACATTTAAATAATCAAAAGTTAAGGATTTATGCATGTGATTCGATTTTTTCAAAATTAGAACACACAAATGTAAGTAGTCTAGTAACAAGAACATAATTTGACCTAAACTCTTGAGCCGTAATTGAATCGATAACCACGCGATATCTACGTAAGAATGGCCGTTAGTGCATATGGAAATATGTTCTCTATTTCCATTGCAATAATGTTTATATTTCTGTTACACTATCAGTAGATCTGCACTGACTCATATGTGGAAAAATTCGCGTGAAAACACACGAGCGAGTATCACCACAAGTTAGATTTCGTATGAATAATAATTTTTTTTTTATTATTGACTGATTCAAAAAAAATATCTATGGTCGCTGTTTTTTTGACATGACATGACAAAAATGCAGACAGCCGACCTTATGGTAACTGGTCACTGTTCTGTAGACACTTGTAAATCAGTGATAAAAAAAACAAAACGTCTTGTTCTTCTTTTGTCTATGCGACTGCTTTTATTAAAATAACCTATGTCAACTGGTCTTTTCCGTATATCTGTTATAGATGTGAAATAGGACTGTATGATGAACGAGCTTTTGCCCGCGGCTTCGCTCGCGTAAGAAATATTTTATCCCCTTGGGGATAGAATTGATCAAAATCCTTTCTTAGCGGATGCCTACGTCATAACATCTACCTGCATGCCAAATTTCAGCCCGATCCGTAAAGTAGTTTGGGCTGTGCGTTGATAGATCACTATGTCAGTCAGTCAGTCACCTTTGTTTAAATGTAGAGTATAGTTGATTCTCCTTCGCTTATAAGCTTCCTGTAACGTCGAGGTACTCGTTTTGTATATGTCATTTGATCCTTTTTGCAGTTACGCTAGCAAGGCGAAGACGTTATCGCTGATCTACCACGACCGGCCCGTCCCTCCCGGCCAGGAGCTGGTCCACTGGGTGGAACACGTGGTGCGCACGGGCGGCGCGCCACATCTGCGCTCCCCGGCGCTGCTCGTACCTTGGTACCAAAAGCTGTACCTGGACCTGGCAGCTCTCATCATTGTGATATTGTATTCCGTGAAGTTGCTTGTGAAGAAATTGTTACGCAGCTTATTTTCCAATAATCAAAAGAAGATTAAAACGCAATAATACTTACCAACCAAAAAATGGTACATGTAAATTTTATTAGAAAAGTTATTCTAGTATTTTTGGGTTTCAATTTAGAATATAAGTATATCTTGATGATAATATGAACAGAAAACAATTTTGTTTTAACAGTCGTTAAGGATTCAGTGTGATTATTGAATACCAAAATTGAATTGAAATTAAGTAAGAAACTCAATCAGAGAAAATAGAATAGTCGGTAAATATATTTTTATGGAATTGTAATATTTTTCTTCTTTCTTACTTTCATAATTGTAATATTAGGACCGGCATATAATATGTCGGGTTCGATCCTGGCACGCACCTCTAATTTATTACGTGCGTTTTATAAGTAAAATTTAAATATCACTTGCTATAACGGTGAAGGCAAACATCGTGAGGAAACCTTGCACACCTTAGAGATGTTATAAATTATATTATAATATTTTCTGAGGTGTGCCAAGTCTACCAATCCGCACTTGGCCAGCGTGGTAGACTATGGCCTAAATCCCATTCGCTATAAGAGGAGACCCGGTCCAGCAGTGTACCAACAAAAGGGTCGAAAAAAAAAAATAGAAACTCAAACAAATAACGTACTTAACTATCATTTGCCAGAGGTAATAAAGATATCTGTCAAAGGCATTATTTGTCAGTTGCGTGAGGGTTGCGAAGAGCAGCTATGAGACAAGTGTGATATTACGCTGCAGCATTTATTTATTAGCGCAAAACTCGTATGGCGCGCCTGAGATAAACTGATATTTACTTTTGTTCGTATAGCCAGCCTTCCGGGGTTGCGGGCGGCTCTAGTGTCTATGGAAATTTACCCCCTAAGGCAATTTCAAAACCAAGTATGATACCATCAAAAAATTCTTCCTCCCAAAAACTCCCCGTACTGATTTGTTGCCCCTAAATTTAGGGAGACAACCCCTAAGTTGTCATCACTGGGCGGCTGTCTCCAAGGTAGAGATACCTCTCTCCCAAGGTGGAGCGGTTGTTATCTTTTAAAGTCTAAATATCTTTTTTTTACGATAGAGGTTACGATCAACTCTAACTACGTACTATTAATAAAAATGGATCTGAAGTATTTCCTTATCTATGTAATAAATTATGCCTACCAAATATCTATTCGGTAGGAATTATGTATTTATTTTAAAATACGTAGAAATACCCCCTACCAATTATTATGTTGTGTGTGACTTTTTATCTAAGAATAATTGTTAAGATATTGATTTGAACTACTTAATTTTTATTATTATTATTAAATAGTGTAAAAGGAAAATATGTTGTAAATGAAAACTTAGGATAATAAATGTATTTTTTTTAAATAACAGATTGATAATACCTATATGATCAAACTTGGAATGGACGGGAATCAAACTCCCGCCCCCACAAAGGTAACCAATACAAACAAAAACTTTAATAGCATTGGAAAGGAAAACTGTAGAGTCGAGAAAATTAAATAAATACTTCCATAATGTCAACTTCAATTTTTTGTTAAATTCAAATTGAATATTTAAACAATCGTAGACTGAAAATAAATTATCTGTTGGAGTAGTGCGATAACCCTAATATTAGTAGATTCGATTCCCACGCAAGATAATTATTACAAGCTGGTCGGTCACTCAGTTTAGGATCAGCCTAGTTTGGGGTCAGACAGCCACGTGTGACGGTGTCTCAAGATAGAAATATTATAGATAGATAATAAGACATGGCATAACCTAGTTTGCCTGTGATTGTCAAAATATAAAAAACTGTTATCGCAGCAACGTAAGCGCTAAATATTATCAGCAATATGATTGGATTTGCTAATGAACTGCAATAAATAAGGAATAAATATTGGTCAAATATCATATTGGTTAATGCTGAACACAAATTTAAATATGGAATCCGTAGCGCGCGCGATTTTGCAGCGCTGTTTTGTGTACAACGGTTGAACGTTACGCTTCACGCAAGCGCTTGCAGCGCTCACTGAATTTGCTTTGAGCGCCAATGCTCCCGGTCGTCAAACAAGATACTAGTCGTATCATAACAGCTTCAGTTCTCACGTAACTCGCATCAAGAATCAAATTTGAATATGTATTTTTACGGTTAAAATCTTATAATAATAATATGGATAATTCCACATACGGCTCTGATTATTAATAAAAATAAGTATAATAATTAGCCTACGATACTATATCACATTGTAAGTTCATAAATATTGTGTTCCTACTTATCGTTTTTTCACAACTTTTTTTTTCTATATTAGTAAATAAAAAAAAAAGAACAAAAGATTTTACGGTCAGCGCTTATCAATTATAAGTAACAATAATTATAATTATTACAACACCACGCGGTCTCTAACGAAGTGAATAAATAACGAAGTGAACAAATAATAAAAATGAAGGGAATAAATAACCTACCAATCTCTATTAATACAGACTTTACTTGTACCTTCAACATTTATCACTATTCATCCGTACACGGCGGTTTCACAGACTCGCCAATAAACATTTATAATACTTTTAAAATAAATAAATTTGCATGTAGATACATTGAAACTGTATTAATAAATGACAGTTAAATACATGGCATTCTAAATTGAGACTACTACATTATACAAACACGAACGCCATTTAGAAAAAGCACAAAATAAAATTTTATAACAAATAAATAAATTAAAGAAAGGTTCTTCGGCCCAGCAGTTCACATCAGTCTTTACGCTCCACTAAACAGACCTAAAGGTATCTAGACCTAGCCAAGTAGGTTTTGAACTAATAAAAATACTATCATATGATAATTACACTTATTACTCCCAATATGAATTAAAACAGACAAAACAACACACTTTCTAATCGTAATTTTAAAAAAAATTATATAATCCGGCTAAATTATTTCTTTGAATCCTCTTCTGTTGTACGAGCGAGACAGAGCTATGCGAGACAAGTTACCGCCCATGCGCTCTCTATCATACCATTATGATATTATCGATCAAAAATTCGAAACAGCTGTACTATTTCTATCGCGCCCGTCTCCTCTTAATTTTGTCAAGGTTATATCTTTAATGTTTAGGAAATAAATATATTTATTTTAATTAAACTTATATAACAAAACAATTGCACGTGTCAAACGAAAACCTTAAAAAAAGTAAGAAGAAAAAAATCATTTCGTGATCACACCTACAATTCTTACAACTAACCGCTCAAGTACTAAGCGGTTTCTTTCGCATTATACTATCAACCATGTTCAATACCAGACGCGCGCAGAGCAGAGCCGAGCGGGCCGTGGAAAATTTACAGCTGCGCGCGTCTACCTAGCATTATTACAACAGACTCCGCCACGAAAGGACGCTCGCGCGTTTCTCTTGACGAGACAAATTTCGATAATAAATAAAAGCAATGCAACACGCTCTCGTAGACGAACAATCGAAGGCCCGCTTCGAACTATAGCTTACACAGAAATGTTATATTCTACACAAAACAAATATTTACCCAGATCCGTAGACTGCAGTTGCAAGTACCCGTTCCGATTCCCATGGATCACGGCACTTGAGAGAATCTCCTTGCTATTAACGGCATATAGGACGATTGAACGGTACATTCATTTTTGGTCGACAATTATTCCGGAGTCGTGTATGCGTTGACGTTTAGAAACAAAATGGCGAAATCACCCGTTTCCGAGCAGTGGGGCGCAAACGCGCAGCCGCGCTTGCGGTGCGAGCAAGACGAGGACATGCCTTCTCTTTCTAACCGTACAGTGGGAGGGAGGTAAGCGTCCAGTAGCAAAAAGAACGCAGAGAATTGCGCACGTGGCTAACTTCATCCTCAGTTTAATATTTTTACTATTTGTTTGTCAGTTACGATAACTCTTCTGATTCTCTACCATAGAAATATGGTTACTAAAAAAGAAAATTGTAATAATGAAATTTTATTTAAAATCCGAAAAATCTGTTTATATCAGATTTTTTTGTCATTTCTAAATTACAGTAGAAATGAAGGTTTTTCAACTTTTAACACACGTATAATTATAAAATACAGCACTACTTAAATCAATACTCGATTAGGTCAGCAGGCGAAGAATGCTCAAATACCTTTACTAAGTGTTCGAGAAACCGAACCGATTCATATTCATTCACACACGATAATAAATTATGCAAACACCAACACTGCGTTATTATAGCCTTTAAAGTGTTTAGATGGTCCTAAAAAGAAATCATAGTACTGTTTTTTTTGTACATTAATACCTAATTACAGTTTATTCCCCTTATAATTTTTGTATAAAAAAAAATTGCGAATATATCATCGCTGTTAATAAAAACATAACAAGCCTATAATTACTTTCAGTGCGCACATAAAGTGCAATGAAGTACAGTTTTAAATAAATTTTAAAATCAATCGACTTATCTGTGAGTTCGTACTCGATCCTATATTTGCTCTGTACAGTGAAATGCGTAGTAGGGGACGCATTGATTTTATTTATATCGCCTGACGTACGATAACAGTTGTGTTGTGTTATTTCATTCAGTAACGGATCATTCATTCGCTCAGTAGTTCAGTACGTTCTGTAGTTCCGCACGACCGAATGGTGTTATTAAATTCTTATTTCTAATTAATTAATGGAATTTTCCATTTCATATGTGTGATGAAAAATATAATTTAAAGTATGCAATCTTTATTTAGTTTCAGAACGAGGGGTCAATGTTAAAATGGTGTCTGCATGCAAATGTAAGTTCGTTTGAAGGAGTATTAAGTTGTTCGCGTAACGTAATGTCTGTGCGCAAGTCCCTACGATCAATTCATTTGGAGACAGGTTATCGCTAGTACAGGATACAACATTAGCCCGCGGCTTTTCTCTCGTACGAATCGAATTTCCAAAAAACAACAAATGCATTAATTTTCTCTATTAACCAAGAGCGTAGACTTAAAATTTCAGTTGTGTAACTTCCAATCCGATGTATTTTCGTACAGTATTTTTAAAAAAATATTCAACATTCAAAAAAACCTTGAATAATTTGTTTGAAAATATTTTTTTACTTTATATTTTCCAATTAACTTTCGATATTTTCCAATCATAAAATTGCACTGAGTGATGTTTAAAACTACTGTAGATTAAAATTCCATCAGTGATAGCTCCTACATTCCCTTTTTTGAGTTGAGTAGAGTCAATAGAGATAAGTGGAGTATTGACTCTACTATTGAGTCATACTTTGAATTATCATTAACATCCCGCACTGGTCCACTGCTGGATAATAATAAAAATCACCCATAGTGTCGTGTCCTTGGTTTGCTTGACATATGTGATATAAATGTCTAATTTTATGTTTTTGGAAACTATCACATATTATATACTATTTGAAAACAATGTAGGTAAATATAGATTCAGAAATGAAAACCAACAAATATTTGGACCTTCAAAACGACTTAATCACCCCATTGCTTAATCGAATCCTTTTGGAATTTATTAATCTTCCCTTTCGAGAGTTGGCAGCCCTGGTACAGGTACAGTGCTACCAACATAACGAGCAACCACGAAACAGCTGTTCGCGCGTTTCTACTAGTACTAGATTATTATCACCTTGCAATTGACACCGGTTTAGTTGTCTTAATACAAATCAGAAGTGTAATAGATAGTTAACCTTTTTATCGTTTTAAATCTCTTAATGCCAAATATGTTCTATTTTTTTTTATAAGTAAAGACAGGTACAAGTTTGAAATATACCATATACCAGTAGAAGCTGTGAATGCCCCAATAATATTATACATACTAATAAATATTTCGCAATTGCATAGTAAAGATATAATCAATGAAAAATAAGCTATGTACCAGGCAAAAACAAAATAAATTATTCATAAATGAAACAATAAGTAACACTCAACTCGTTTAATTGTTAATAATCAACATG
>DWEM01003198.1:0-11006 GCA_018245935.1 Agara belti belti | reverse complement strand
TCTCTCATGGCTCCTAACATCGCTGTTTTGGTGAGTGCCCGTGTATATCCATAACAGTCGAAAAATACCTTTAGACTCGCCCCTTGGTTCAGCCGTTGGAGCCCCTGACTGCTAAACTGGGGTCGCGGCTACGATTCCCGCGCAAACTATTTGTGTGATGAGCACATTTTCTTGTTGCAAATGTAAATAATACATTATTGTATTATGTTTATAAACCTCGTCAATATTTCACTAAATGTATATTCATTAAACATATGTGTAATGATTTAACAAAGCTGACAACAATCAATTGTTAAATATTAAATTATTATTATAGTTAAATGAGTAACGTCTTGTTTAACGTAAATGGATACAGGTTGTGTTGCTAGCCAGCGTTAAATTATAATGGCGTGACGTTATTTATGAAAGTTTTAACGGTCTTTTGAATGGCAAACTACCACTAATAACTACATCATGTAGGAACCTCTATCTAATTCACTAAGTTGGAAAATACTGGTTCCACCCGTAACGTAGTGTGGTAATGGATTAAAATGCACATTTAATATCCCAATTACTTAAACATTACTTTTGTCAAGACTAAATACCATAGAATTCATGTAATATTCGAGAAAAAAAAGTTGTCTTTTACCCTCTCCGTTGTATAAGCTATCTGTGTACGAAATTAAATACAAATTTAATGAATATTTTTTGCGTGATTATTTATCAAACATCTAAGTAAACACGTATAGAGACTTTTATGTTTACAATCTTAGTAGGATAAATAGAATGTGAATTAGATTCGTGACATTTCATGTCGCTTACGTTCAATTATGTATTGCTTATAAAACTTTGAGAACATTCACACATTTGCCAAATGTTACCATAATTATCTACAATAATATTCGACTGAATAAGAGTGAAGCAAGAAGAAAATTGAAACTCGGAACACAGTGGGGTGCGACCTTAAAGAGAGAAAAAAAATTGTCCAATAAATTATTCTTTATAACGTCGTAAAAAGGTATAAAATTGTTTTACATTTTTATTAACCGATACCATTGACGTCAATGCATAATGCAGACCACGAATCGGTAAAAATTAGACCAATCAATAATAAAATGCAAATTATATTACCATCTATGTCGTTTATATTAGACAGAGTACATAAGTTATCGCAGATTTTTTTTGTGCACAGAAATCCAAGCTACAGTAGACGTAAAAATAGACGTAGTAATAATGAAATTTAAAAAGGTCTATGTAAACAAAACCGGGGTAGCCGCTATGTTACACTACAGCACTAAATATTATGCTTTATTTTCATGAATTTTTTAGAAAATAAATATTTGAAAAAAAAGTTAAAAAAACAGAGCTCGTGAATAAGCAGATTTTTCTTTTTCTTTTTTTCTAATGTATTTATTTTATTTTGAATAACTGACTTAGAAAATGTTCTCAATCACACGCCGGTACGTTCGACTGTCAGGGTCGGGTAGTGACCCGAGAGAAGGGTTTCCAAGTGGCGAGGTGAAGGACGGCGGTGATATGTGAACTTATTCATTATGCTAATTGCATAACTTCTACAATCGCTTACTGTGAAATGACAAACGTATCCCCGCTTTGCGATAGTAAGATTAGGGCAATTTCACACACGGCTATCCGATTCCCAATGGCGCAATTAGGAGCCTGCGTTACGGTGACCGGAAATCTGATAAACATAAATACATACCCATTTTAATGATAATTTGATATGGATATTTAAGCTTTGTATTGTTGAGATTTTGAGATGATAAAATCAACAAACGCTTTTTTGTGACCCTAATCCGATTGCCGGCTTTTGCCTTTATGTAAACAATGCTACAGGGAATCTTGTGTATGCGTGCGTGTTTAGATGTGTGTATTCTTAACACTTGCTTTTGTTTCAAGGAACCCTGTTATGTGTCCTTGCTTAATTTGGCATTTTTTTCATGATACCTTCAGGAATCAAACCTGTTACCGATATCAAAATGTAACTCATCTGCTTCCAGGCTATAAGTACGTTGCTAGCAGACAAGTTGGGGTACTTCGGGAACGTGGGAGCTTACTACTCAATGAACGCGATTGGTTCTAAGCTCTTCAGAAGTATGACTACAGAGGAGCTGTTGTGGGGTTATTACGACCCCATCGTGACCATCGCCAACAAGCTGCTTCCGGGTTGGATTGACTTTGAGAAGATCGGTATTATGGACAGAGTGAGTTGAATACGTTTAATAATTTGAAGCGCTTTAAGCCCTGATCATAACGGTCAGTCTATGAATATATTTTACAGGAGGTTGCTATGGAAACATAATCAGACTAACAAGAATACGTTGATCTGTACACCGATGCATTTTCTAGTAAGCGATAGGATTCTTCTTCTTAAATATAAAAATTACACATTATTTTATAAAGTCCATAGAACAACAATTCTTTATCGCAGCCATACTTATAATTCCATGTCTGGCTAATTTCTAATTCATTTAGACAGGCGTGCAGAATTTTCACAATTTTTACGTAAAAATCATCAAAACACTATTTACTCCTTGTACATTTTTTGAACCTGTGAATGACCCTGTAATACAAGTACATCTATAGCCTGTTATATTACAGTGCCCTTTAAGATTTATTACCTCCCAATTAAAAATAGATTAAGTAAAGGTAAACAAGTGGATCTACGTGCCAAGTTACACAATTTAATAAACTTAAACATGTTTAATGTTTATGCATGCATTCATAATTATCTACCAACAGCTACTTACCTGCGCTTGTGCCTTTTGCCTTCTGACCTTGCGCGCCAAGCTTATGTGAATACAAAATTCTAGAGAGTGTTACACAACATTATAATGAGTGTACAGACGGGGGAAACACGATCCTGATGCAATATACAGCCGTGTATGTCTGTATCGCATGAGGCGAGGTGCAGATCCATCCTACAATCGAATACCTAAAAAAGCACATTTACACCTTCCTTGATGTTACATTTTATATTGAGGATAACACATAAGGTTTATTAATTTGGAAGCTGGTTAAAATACGATATTTCTGTATGTATCAGAAAACCTCAATATCGGCACCCGTAACGCCATCTTTTGTCACATAACGGAAACAACCGCAGTAGAAATTCGTAGTTATAACAATAAATTCAAATTACTATTAATCATTCAACAGTTCTATTCGAAGAGGACGGCGGAAGCGGAGATCGAACTGAGGAATGCGAACAAGAGGTACTCCATCAACCTGTGGAACAACGTGCCCGGGCTCGAGGAGCAGGGCTTTACAGACATGAACACCAGGTTAGTCAATTGTCTCTCACTTTGTCAATTTGAGCCGCACAAAAGCGCGCGGTAAAATTGTCAGCGATCCAAGGATCTCCGATAAGCTGTAAGACCTAATCTCATTACTGTCAGTATAAGCTCTTTGTGTGTGTTCTACCGACTCGTGGTCAGCTCCGAAGAACTATTTGAACTGGTATATAAATGAATCATCGCCCTATACGTGTCTGTCTTACGGTACCTGCCTTATTTTTCTTGTCGTTTTACGGAAATCCACTACTGATTTGCATAAATCCGCTAAAATATGTAGATCTCGATAATATTTAATAATAATATAAGACTATAAGTATGTATAACGATTACTGTTCATGCTTATTATGCGGATATTTTTGAGAAAACATAATCGGCCACAGATTTATATGAAGGTGGTAGAACTGGATTCCGTTCGGGTGGCAATATATGTATAACTAAAAATAAAAAGCATAGCTAAACCTAAATCTACATCTAATCTAATGTTAAATAGTCAGTTACACACTAAAAATTGAAGCTTACCTAATTTAAAGTTGGAACTGAAACTCAGGTTGATTTATTTATTATAATTAAATCTGTTTATGAAAGTGTAAATTATTATCGTTCTTTGGCCTGCGACGCTCCTGGAGGATAAACTGGGATAAAAAAATAACAATAAATTTCTTCAAATATTCTCTTAAAACAGCAATTTCGACGAGAACAGTGACGTAAACATAAAATTTATTTTTTCTCCAGTTCGCTGTGCAATCGAATTAAGGGTTCCTACGAAGGCTTGATGCTGTCGCCGAAGATCAATAAAGACGTTGTCATACCCGTATTCAGGAAACAAGCTTGCAGGATCTACCCTTTCAGTTTCTCTGAAGAGGTGACTGGACAATATGGATTTAATTATTACAGGTATTCTATAAATTTCACCCTTTTCAGCCTTCACTATTCTCTCAAAATGTGTGCAAATTGGTCATTTCAATTGTTTGTGATTAAAGCAAATAAATTGTCTAGTCAAAAACCATTGCCACCACATAGCTTCCGAAAGACACTGAACAATGATATAGGTTGATTTTCACTTGGTAGTCTAAGTATTTATGAGATGCCACAGTAAGTATATTGTTTTAATATTTTGTGTTATATTCAATTCAGGTACAAGATGCAGGAGTCAGCTTTTAATAAATCTTCACCCTACGCTTGCAAATGCACAACCAACTGTCTACCGGACGGCTTCGTCGATATTAGTAATTGCTATTACGGTGAGTATTATTTCCCAAACTGCTGAACATATTGTACTGTAATTAGTTGTGGTTAGATATAATTTTATTATTAAGCTCAAATTTTCGCAATATTATAGGACCTAAAATATGCCCTTGACGCACTCCAGTTTATATGCATATCGAATAATTTAAAGTATAAATTGTGTTAGTATTTAACTGCGTTTGAAATAATGTCATTTATTTTTTAATATTAAACCATATCCGTTTGCTATTTACCACTTTAGTCAAATTGATATTGTCCTCTTAAGAAGAACAAGAATCGAAAGTTTCGGAAATATTTGGACCGGTCTCACGCTACCTTCATGAATAATCCCAAGATCGCTGGCCGGTTACTTTAATTGAGTAATACTTAACTCGGACAACCTCATCTGGCTACTAATATGTATGATACATTGGTTGAATTGCATGGTTATAAATTTTTACCCGCATCTTATGCCATGCATGACGCGATCATTTGACGTCAGGCAGAAAACGATACCGTACAGAAGAAAAAGGAAACTATGCATTCAATTAAATGATCGGTTGTGAATACTTTATTTCAGGGTTCCCAATAGCGCTGTCGAAGCCACACTTCCTAGATACGGACCAAGAGCAGCAATCGTTCTTCAGCGGAATGAAGGCAGATGTTGAAAAGCATTCCTCGCATTTAGATGTGGAACCGGTAAGTTCGCTTCGTAATTATAATCTTAGATAATAATAATATTTTTCCTGGATGAGAATCGCAGCCACGACCTCCGTATCGACAGTCAGGGTCTCTAATAACTTGACCAAGAGGCCAGTCAAAGTCAAAGAAACAAAATCGTTAATGACGAGTAATTGACACTGTGGAGTGGCTTTTATTCAAAGTTGCTAGCGTTTACAGACGTGAGCAATGTCGGTACATGTACCTTTTATATTCACATTAATGGTTCAATGTTCACGCTTAATTCAACAAGTAGCCAATTAGCGGCTGTAGCTTCCATAATAAAGCTGCTTTACGGCGCATGTGTAAATCTAATTTGCCTTTCATATTGTTGCTAAAGTTATTAAATGCCCATTAGTTTCATATTCTTGTCAGTTTTATTGGTGATCGTAAATTTAGTTAGGGCTATTAATTTATGTTTTTACTCATAAATATTAAATAGTTTTACTTACTGTTTGTTCGTTTGGTCAATGTACCCCTTAAACCTTTCTGGTCGAGACTAACATGACCATGTTACTCCGTTACTCTCCAATCCTTTGACGTGAAAAAAGGAAAAACAAACACATTTTCGCATTTATAATCTAAATACATAAAATATAACTCAAAGCTGACTGACTGACTGACATAGTCATCTATCAACCCACAGCCCAAACCACTGGACGGATCGGGTTGAAATTTGGCATGCAGGTAGATGTTATGACGTAGGCATCCGCAAAGAAAGGATTTTGATCAATTCTACTCTCAAGGGGATAAAATATTTCTTAACGCGAGCGTAGCTGCGGGCAAAAGCTCGTTTTAGTATAAATTAAAAACCATATCCATGTTATGAATGAGGAAGAAATATTCATTTTCTCAATATTATTTTGCGATGATCTTTCTTATTATCGGATCGAATAATACAAGGCAATCTGCTGCACAAACAGGATTAATGATATTTATGATAATACCAATAATGGAAGTTTTAATGAATTTGAATGTGAGACACAAGTGTTTTACATAAGTTTCGCACAAGATTTTAAAATAAGCACGAAAAGCTAACTGCGATATCGTCAAGTAATTTACGCTGGATACACAAAATACATTGAATAAAATTATTAATAAATCATTATTCATTAATTATACTCATGAATGTTATATTCAATATTGACTGATCTATTGGTTCAGCCTGAGGACCCTGACCTATGAGTTGGTGGTTGTGACTTCAATTCCCACACACGAGAAATATTTGTTCTGTATTTGAGTGAAAAGTCATTTACATATTCTTAGAAAATTGCGTGTGCCAAATAAATTTTTTCTTTGCGCCCTAATATTAGATTTACAAGACAAATAAAAATTATGTAAGGTAGTAATGTCAGAAACATAATTTACCTATTTTTTTTTTCAGATTATTGGCGTACCCTTGGGTCTGTCGATCAACATCCAAGTGAATATAGCAGTTAGGACGGCGCCTGGAAACTCGATCACCAAGCCTCTTAAGGATAAAGTGTTGCCCATCTTATGGCTGTCTCTGGTATGTTTATATTTATGTTTTTTTCATTCTGATAAAAATCGTAATTTAAATCATTAATCAATGAATCAGTTACTTATTTCTTGGGTTATTTATTTTTCAAATATTTCATCAGAAAACATTATTATTTTACATGATATATAATAAGCAGTGGTTTTGATTTCAATATGTAATTTCGGTGGCCTAAGTGCAAATCCAGCACCACCTCTGACCCTCCTAAATGCTTATTATACATTAAAACATAAATATCTCTCGCTATAACGATGAAGGAAAACCATAAGGACACCTACACACCTTAAAAGCTTTTTATAACGTTCAAACTCGGCCAGTGGTAGCACTCAACGGTAGACTACGACCTTGAACCGTTTCAATATGCGAGGAGACCAATAAAAAGGATTGACAAGATAAAATATTTATTAAAACAATTATTGTATTTTTTTCACAGCACTGCGAAGAAGCACCTATGGCTGTGATAAATCTGCTCCGCCTGCGCATCGTCATTGCTCCTCCGCTCGTCATCACCGTCGAAGTGCTGCTCCTCATCATCGGCATGTTCCTGGGCGTTCAGGGATTCCACCGCATCTGGAAGCCCAAGTACAAGCTGATCCAACCCAAGGAGCAGCCCAGGATTCGGAGGAAGAGTAGCGAGCGGAGACGCAGCAGCGTCATACTGAACATGTCGGACAACGACGGGTTCAAGGACGACGACGATCTCGCTAAAGAAGCCGTATCGCTCCTAGCGATTACCGAGGAAGATCCGGATTTACCAGACTTACTCATGAATGAACCCTGACCGGGTAACGCGACGGGATCCTGAAGGATCGGGAAGCGCTTCACCGATGCAGACGTCGATTCTGTAGACACAGCTTTGCCACGGATACCTGCAAGAGTATTATTTCTGACTATTTCCTAACTACCTTAACTATAACTACCCTTTTGACATACCATTTTGAAATTCGACGTTGGTCGTTGGCAACATATTGCCGCAACATTAACTTAAAGCTCGTCGACAATTTTTTGATCAATATATGGATATGATTTTACGTAATCTCCGTATAAACATTTTATGCTTCCGTTAAATGTACCTGATGTAGTTTAGTGTTGCCAGTTCTTATATGTATAATAGATTCAATTGTTTCTCATGTTTAATTATAGTTTTATCACTTAATGGTAAAACAGCCACAAAATTCAAACACTGTCTATGCGATGGACAGAATGGAATTTCTTTGTGTCCTAATATTTTGTTTGCTTGTTATGTTTTATATGAAATGTAGTCACTTTATGGCTAATGAATCTCAAGAAGTTGCTCAATTACTATAAGAAATATCACAGTGATGATAATTAATCGCGATATCGGTGTGAATGTTTCGAGGTTATGGGTAGGGTTGCCAGATGAGATTTGAATCCAAAATGTTGATTATTTAATTGACAAACGACAAAAAAACTGTTAATATGGCTAACAAAAAATGTTTACTAATCACTTTGATAACAACAATGTCAGTGCGAGGTACATTTTTAAAATCTCGCTGTTTTTTCATTCCGCACACGATGTTCAGAGAAAGTGTTACAAACATAATTGTAAGTCGGAGACATTGTCAGAAAATTCTATTATTCGATCTGGTAACCCCAATTAAATATATATCTGTAGATGAATTCTCGACCAAGTACCTGTTTGCAATTGAATGTAATAATAATAGTGCCTTCATCGCCTTTCTGCGAATTATAAGCATAATTATCGTACATTGCAAAATATCTTAAGGGGTTCCTATGTCTGTATTATATTATGAGACTACTGTCACTACTGTTTGTCTGTCTGTGTGTTTATTGTGGTTCAACGTGGAGGTCGATAGGGATGTACTAATATTTTTTTTTAATAAAAACATGTTGAATATTGAGTTTCACTTTACTTTATGTAAGGAACTTTATATGTTTTTCTTATTATTATTGTCAAAGGTCAGTGAACTGAGCGAAATTTGCTCAAATACTAATTATAATCATACGTCAACAAGAAATGTGATATTACTGTTAATGTTAGTTATTTAATTGTTGTTAAGATTGTAAATATAGACCGAGGGTGTATTGTGTATATGTAAGATTTTTTTAATTTTTAATAATACAATTTTATTGAATATTTTTTTGTTTATTATTCGTTTTCATTAAATCTATATCATTATAAATAATTAATATCTTCCTAAAATACAATTAAGACTAGACGATATATTTACAAATGGTAATCAACAAAAAATTTATATAACATCAAAAATATATCATTTACATTCATTTATTTAATACGTTTTGTTACAAAATTTTGTTATATTAAAATACTTCGTTTACAAGTACATGGTAACAAAATTGTTGTAGATTTTAGTACTTTAGTAATTAAAAAAAAATACAATCCATTGAGGCCAGCATTAATCTAAAATATTCAAATCACAATAGATTGGCCGATATATGGTATGACAATTAAAAATAAATAAATTTCAATTGCAATAACTTTGATTACGATAGCAACACATTCCAGATGACAGCGGGCTGACATTAACACACGATAAAATGTCACATGCGCTCATGATTAGATTAAAGCCATCTACAGCATGACAAATCCCGTTTTTCCTTTATTTCAAAGTCCTGGGAGTTGTTTCGTTACCTTTCCCTCTGTCTACCGCAGCCCAAGGGGCGCACTAAGTACAATGACAATTATAAAATGCATAGCTTTCATTGAATATATGTATAATCGTTATAGTAACTAAAACAATATTAAGATATGTATATTACCAATATAAACGCATCTGTTGTGAAGCGTTCACATAAAAGTCGTATTCAAAAACGTAAAGAACCGTACATACTATGCACTAAACTGGTAACATTCGCGAAAACAAACGGTAAAATTGGTGCATAACGTCCTTTATGATCGCTTTCACGTTTAATTCTTAAGCAATCAAAGTTTTGACAAGCAGTTTTCACTTGTTTTATTTGTCTTATAACTTTTTTTAATGACAAACAGGTCTTAGGGTTTGCCGCAATTATGACAAGTCGAACGAATATTGTTACATCGAAAAGTACGATAGAAGGTTTTTAAGTCGAATTGAAAAAATGCAGCGTTGAAACGGAATCATTCGTGAAAATTAATCTAACCTACAACCGCTTTAGGGCTGAAGTCGTTTCTTCAAGTGATTGTATACTACACAAGGTGGCACTTATTAGACAAGCGTATGGTCTGGGTACTTCACTCACCAACAGGTGAGCTTGTGATCAAACGTAAGCCTGTCTCAAAATAAAAATAAAAATCTTTTCATGCATATTAGTTGCGTATAAGCCTTTACAATGCGAAGACTTTGTTTTTGCATCGGTCATTAACAAATGACGGTGCAAAATAAGGATCGGTGCCAAAACCAACATAAATGATGTAATGTTAGGTCGCGTAGATGTGAGCGTAGATCCAGGAGGCGTAGTGAGCGACGTTCGTGTACACGTCGGGCACGCCGCGCCGCGCGCATCCCGAGCCGAACGAGGTGAGCCCGCGCAGCTCCCAGCGGCCCCGGGTCCGGCACTGCAGGGGTCCCCCGCTGTCGCCCTGCGAACAGTTGCGATACAAAAATGCTACATAGAGAAGGAAAACGTATATAAACATATAGAGAAAATCCAAATGAATTTGAAACATTTGTAAAATCGAACGAATTTTTAATAAATTACTGATCGCTCGAAATAAGCTACCTTTGGTATACAAAGCAAAATTCCCGCGCTGTCAATTTTTTTAAAGAAATGCTTTTTAAATTTAAAAACGACAGTGAAACGTACTCGAACAACCACAAATAAAACTTTTTTATTTATAAGTTTTAACGATAATAAACAAAACGATGAATTAATTATTGAATAACTGAAATTAAATAAATTATTATTATATGTCTCAAGAATCCTTTATTCTATTTAACTAAATATACATAAACTTATAAGAAAAAAATATTAACAATATTATTATATAAGGTTTAATTAAAATATGACGTAATAACGGAGAAAGCGATTAATTATAATTTATATTTTTTTTAAAAATTGGTCAATTAAATAGAAAAATACGCTTATGCAACAAGGCAAAGAAAAATATATAGAGGGAAACATTACGACATAACAATTACATAAACGCGAAATACGAAACGTATTTTAATTACTTTTTTAAACTTCACTTTTTATTTTCTTAAATTCCTTTTTATATTCTTTGTTTTGACGCCTATAAATCTGTGCCAGGTCTTACAAAGCATTGGAGT
>DWEM01003197.1:0-11006 GCA_018245935.1 Agara belti belti | reverse complement strand
TTAATTACACTTGAGTTTTACACAGTTACATACTAGATAAATAAAAATAATAAAAGTAACTATACTAAATATAAAACAAATTAATTAATTAATTTAATTGCCTAATTTGGAATCAGATAGCCGTGTGTGGAATTGTCCCCAGTTATTATTATTATTATTCATTGACTTCCATAAGAATGACGTAATTAGTCACTCAGTTTATCGTTCATCGAGTACTTCGTCTAAAGGCTTTTAACCGAGCTTTCTTTTATTGCCATTATGATTATCACTACATAATATAAAACAAAGTCGCTTTCCGCTGTCTGTCCCTATGTATGCTGAGATCTTTAAAACTACGCAACGGATTTTGATGCGTCCTTTTTAGTAGATAGAGGGATTCGAGAGGAAGGTTTATATGTGTAATAATATATGTAGTGATACGTCGAGGTGAACTAAACACACATTTTACGAAATTCTACCTCCGAAGGGAATTGCCGGGGCCGGGGCGGGACGAAGTCGCGGGCAAAAGCAAGTTTCTATACACATTTAGGTAAAACATAGGGATCATCACGAAACGCCACTCAAGACTGCACCTATTTAGCTAAATCCATACTTTCATTTCTGAATATAACTCACAGCTGGGTACTAAAGTTTATTTCACACGCAGGAATGTACGCACACGAGATATGGCGAACAAGATTGTATACATATTTGCAAGGATAAAAGACTCGACGTTAAAACAATGGAATATATTATTAATAAAAAATGCACGTGTCATTAAAAGATTTAATTTGCATGATAATATATGGCTTACACGGTTATCTACTTATTTATAAAACGTTTCGTCTGTTACGAGAAATCAATATTAAAGACACACATAAAGGCAAGATTGAAGAAGAGGCATTCATAAATCGTGACGTATTCCAAAAACTATCTTCTAGAGACGGTTGACTTGAAATCTTTTTCGAAATACATATATGTATATTAAGAGATACATATTAAATAAGGTGATCTTTCACTTCGCTAATAATATCAGGAGGGCTCTAAAGAACGGGGAAAGACTATAACAAGTGGCAATTGGCGAGCCAAGGCGGGCCGGGCTGACCTTGCTCTTGGGGACTGGTTCGCGCGCCCACCTCGGCCTCTTCGCACTTGTCGATACGTAATAACAGCCACAGATTCCTATGTGATGATTATCGACATTCTGTTTTTCTTGCAAAAATATTTTTAACACGTTCAAGTTTTTTATTTAAATTGCAACCAGAGAAAGTTCCACGCTTCCTGCTCTACGCTTCTGATTCAAGTATTTCAACGCGGCGCGTGCAATAAGTGATGCCCATTAAGGTATAGCATCGTTTAGAATAAAATTAGACCAAGGACATGGTGGGTCAAAATGGCCCGCATGAAGAGCGAAACGACTAAGTACATGTAGTGAAACGGTCGATATCGATATATTAAGTACCCTTATCCGTGTCAAATAAACAACATTATCGCCGCACATAACAAACAATTGATTAGAGATCGCTACATCGAAGTGGTATTGAACAATTCACATAAAAGAGGCTTTGAAATAAAAAACATTCTATCTTTTAACTATTTATGAAAGGTCTAAACTACAAGAGTGTATTCATTTCGACGAAATCATTAACTATTAATACTTTTAAAAGCGCCATGAAAAATCGAACATCGGTTGAAATAAATAGAGAATTCTTTTTATATGTAGACACACTGTTATTCTCGCGATTGGAAACTTCTCATTCACTAAAATAATAATGACGATATAATGATCTAACCGCAACCGTTCATTGAATTATAACGATAAAAACCGAATTGATTTTGCTTCAAATTGTATTAATACCATTAAATTCGACATACTGTTCCATTTCAATTCGAACAAAGACAATTTGCAATATCGCTGAGCAAATAAGCAAAATAGCACACGACCGTTGCGTGACACGAGCGAACGCCAACTCAAATTATCACACACGGTGTAATCAAAATGTGCTGCAATACCATTCGCATACACCGTTCTATATGCCAATGATTGCACACCGGGAAACGTTCACTATTCATTGTACTATTTACTGCACGATTGGGCATATATTGAACCGTTGTATTCATTAACCATTAATGTAATATTGTCATTTCGGCAAGAAACATTTATGATTTTGTCATATTCGTCATACTGTCACATATAAGATAAATCAAATATTTTCCTAATCGGTTCTTCTCTGGAAGTCTATTCGGAACACGACTTTTATCTTCAGTTAGCTCAATTCAAAAAAAGAAATTATTTTAATAAATGTATAGTAGAAAATATCTATAGTTTCTTAAAAATGCTAAACACAAAAGGATTGAAATGCAAAGTAAAATATGTAAATTAAATTAACGGTGAGACAATAAATTCAAGGCTTTTAGCAATTTCATGTTAAGAAATAATATATAGGCCAACGTTACATGCAGCGAACTATGCACGCAAGGATACGGCGCATTTTATGAGGCGAACTACACTACGAAAGATCGAAATATATTTCTTGTTTTTCTCACTCGAGTGAGTCCCGTATTAATTTATAATTATATGAATTTTAATCAGTTAGCTAGTCTATTGTACTTGTCCTAAAAACACCTTCAACGATAAAGAATTCGACCTGTTTTCATAAAGACATTTTAAATGTAGCCTGATTACAAACGATAACATTAAATGTATCCAATTGTCCTAATAACCGAATAGACATTCGAATAACAGTGGTAGCCGTATAAACATTAAACTTTACTATCATACAAGGTTACAGCCATTAGAACATAGTTTTTTTATATCTAACCTCGATCTAACCCAGTAACCAAACGAATATATAAACAAAAACCGGCCAAGTGCGAGTCGGCCTCGCGCACCGAGGGTTACGTACAAACCTGTAGGTATGTATATAAGTAAAAGTTCACCCATTGCGTTGACATAGAAGTTTGATTTTGTTACAGCTTAAAGGTTCTATTGAACTGAGTATTTGATATAAATTTCAATTCAAGAACACTACGCGTTCCCGAGAGAAAGGGTCTCGACAGACGGACGGACGTACAACAAAGTGATCCTATAACGGTTCCGTTTTTTCCTTTCGAGGTACGGGAACCCTAATATACGAACCTCTCGAATTCTATGTAGAGGTGGGACACGAAAGGCGCGGTAAGTAAGCAATTACGGCACAGTAAAATCAGCTGGTTAATTGAATAATGAAAAATTGGCAATCACACGTTATAACGTCGATTATACGAGTGAGACCTACTTTCAAGATGCTCGATCATTTAGAACTGAATTGAAAAGGTACTAGTAGGACTAGTACGGTTAATTAAAACTACCAACCAAGCCCTTTCGATATTAGTCGACCTTGGAAATAAATTTATTCTAAACATTGATCTGCAGCTACAACCCGATAATACTCGTTAAACTTTGTCAGTAACCTAGCTACATATTTCATCTTGCAGAAATTTAATGGAGTAAGATTAACGATTTGAAAAGTTGAATGTCTACCTAAACCTTAAATAAGTAGTATAATACCTTAAATGAGTTACACAATACACTAGTAGTATAATACTTTAACGTAGTATAATACCTGAAATAAGTTACATAAAACACAATTACCGAAATCACAAACGATTTTACGAGTATTGAAAATCTGTTAAACTCTTTAATCGATACATTTTATAAATAAAACGAGGCTAAATGAGACAAACAAATAAAATGTAGATATTGTAGGACAGTGATTCATCGTTTGCGTTAGGACTGATCAATTCACTTAATGACTTTTAACGTTACGAAATTTTCCTTGAGCAGATATAAAATAACACAAATGATTTCTTCCCACAGAAATCGTTACCCAAGAAAGGGCCACGTCACACGTACCTTATGTTCCGTCAAATATCACGACAAGAAAGATAAAAAGGGCGACAACAAGCAATCGACTTGAATAGTTTCAAAATGATTACAACTATAGCGGCACGGAGTAACAATGTGCAAACATAGCCAACTTATGATAACTTATGATATTTACCGATTCTATTCAATTATTTTGCGATAACAATCTTATAAATTCCATCCTTCAATTAATTTGTACGCACCTACTAATCTATGTGGAAACATGTGAACTTTGCGAGCATATATTTTTGCCGTATCCAGTATGTAGAAATAGGACATAATACATAGGTGTAATAATATAGATGTAAATATTACATAAAATCTTTTTTGTCTACAGTATATTTTTGTAATACCAAAAAGAAAATTGAAATAAAACGTTAAAGTGTAGAATCAAAGTCAGCATTTAGGTATTGTTATCACCCGATAGATCGTCGTAAGCTAACATCATTATTATTACTAATTATTATTATATTATATTATTACTAAAGTATTATTATATTAGCGAAGCCGGACGAGACGGGCGCGGTGGCGCTCCGCTTCCGGCCAAGACGCGACACGTGACACTGGCATCGCCACGTGGCCCACTTTACTGAGGACACGTCCTGGTTTTCAGTCGTTGATGGCCATTATATTCAGAAAATTTTTCGCATTAACAGAAATGTCTTCGTGCCAAGTGACATAGTTTTCTAATTGCAACTATTTTATATAGCTAATAAATTCGTATACATAAACATAATATAATTAATATTCGTATATTGAGCATTGTACACATTGAACGGATATGAAAATTAAATACCAATTAACATAAGACCATTTAAAAATATCCATTGACATATTAAGACTGTCCTAAAGCCTTGTAGTGAAATAATGGCAGTACTACACGCGACGAACAACTTCCAACGCCTTCGTTACGAGTTGATAAACATGACGTAACCTAGGTAATTAACACAAATTTATCAGCAAAACGTTGCATTAGTACTTTTAACAGGTAACTCTATGTACTGGCTGAAGTTTTACATCACTCGTCACTTAAATTGTCACGAATATTGTAACCCTTACTGTAAATAAGCAAAAATTTTATGTTCGTGAAAAAATGCGACATATTATGTGGCTTGATCCGAGCTTCATGGAAACGTAATTCTTAAGGAACTAATTGACAGACAGAACAGACTTATTAGCAAATGATATCGACTTCAATGCAGCCAGGCCTAATGAAGCCACCGGTATAATGATACAATTCACGATAGCTCTGGCCCTAATGCAGTTTCATTATGTGTTTGCGGGTATTGTACCTATTGCCGCACCTGTAAATTCTAAATATATTTGACTGTATAAAATTAGACTTAATACGTCAACAAACTTCGTACAGTGTGCCTACACATATTTATTAAACACAATGCTTCATTTAGGATACCTCGGCTTGTTTCCCACGCATTCTGCGCACCTTTAATTTTGTTCGACGAGGTTCACTCAATAGGTCTAATTGAACAACGATAATGGTTCTAAGAAATAATCTTTATGTATTTTATTTAAAAAAAAAAACATCGAATTATTTTATTTTTCGCCGAATGAAAATAAAAATATACTTTTTCCCCAATTATGTTCGTGTTGCGTTTCATGTAACGATCAATGTCTACATAATTATATAATCGGTTAGCTAGATTCGACGTTTTAGGTACAATGAATGTTTTAACAATAAGGAGGATTACCTGTTGTGAATGAAGTGTATCAGAGCGTATAGACAATCGGGCAATCAGCTCAGCTGTTGGCCTTATCGATCCGACACTTCAGCGTGATGCGTGGGCCGTCGCCGGCAGAGATCAACAACAATTATCCGCAGTTTGCAATCACATCCACATTAGACACGGACACACTACGGCACTCGGCGACAACACCAAAAATAACACCGCCACCGCAACATTCGCTACCGGCCACTTCGGTACGTAACTCTCCGTATGCACTATCAGTTGCAAACGCACGGTCGATAAGATACAACAATGCGTCGGTATTAGCTTATGATACGCAAAAGATACCGAGTCGACATATGAGGCGCGTAAATTGCGACGCCGCGTACGTGCGCGCTCAGTGGAAGGCCGCGAGCTCGACTGACGTATTCGGGTGTCGGGCGAGTAGGGCCAGCGGGCGCGCCCGCCTCCGCTCGGCTACGCCGAACTACGGCCCGCGTCCGCCCACCGCGCTACGGAAAAACGAGCTACGACTTTTCACCGCAAATAAGGCAAGTCATTCATCGAATATGACACCTACGCGTAAAGTAAGCAAAATTTGCCATTGAAGCTGTATTACTAGTTGAAATTGATAAACGTATTTAAGTATAACGTAACAGTAATCCCCCGACTTCCGAAATGAGGATGCCGAAAGATAAAAAGTGTTTCTCATTCATGTTTTAAGTAAACACACAAAATGACAGAATCTCTTTGTTTTTTGTACTTGTTTCATTTCTTCACCAAAATACTGTATTAATAATTTCGTGATTTCCATACTTCTTATATTTTTGAAGACTTAATTAACAAAGTTGTATATAAGTCAAGTCTGAAATTATGAATTTTTACAAGAAGTTTGTTATTAACATTGTATAACTAAATAAAACTGAAGAATAATTTAATGCGTTTGCTAAGTCAACGTGCTTTAAATTATCATCTAATTCCACAATTTTTTTAGGACCGTTTTACTGTTCCACTGCTGAACACGGGTGCCTGCTCATGGTGAGAGGGTTTTGGGCCGTTATCTAACACACTGCCTGGCCAAGTGCGGATTGGAAGAGTTTACACACCTCAGAAAATTTACTTTAGAACATCTCTAAGGCGTGCTGGTCTGGTTGCATCACGATGTTTTCCTACACCTTTATAGCGAACGAGTCAGAGGGTGTGTGCCAGGATTTGAACCCAAGCACCCGGCGTGGGAAACTCAAATTCAAACCACTACACTAGCACTGCCTAATTCCATATTACAATGTATTGAGTAGTGGTAACTTATGTTAATATACTATGTTGAAGATATCGAAAAATACATAAACAGTGCGTTCATCACCAGTACCAATTACCTGCGAATTTATTCGTGTGGAAACATTAGCGGTGTACTGCTAACAGTGGGCGAGGACCTACGTCACGAATGCCACCCGATATCTTCGATGTTTGCTAACGTCATCAATTTGTTTCACAATGTACCTTTGTTTCACGTTACAATACTTTCAATCGTTTGGGAACACAAAGCGACTTGACTTGACTTCCGAACATTATTATACCTACTGATCTTGATGGCCGCATTAGATTTCAACACATTTGGTTTTTCCTAGCAACGTTCATTCGATGTTCGACTTTGGATTGCATGACAATTGTCAATAAAAATTGATACTATACTGAAAAGAAAATAATGAACATAAAGAGTGAAGAATAATATAATGGATTTGAAGAAACTATGATTAAACGTTATTTTAGCAAGTTGTTTATTTATTTAATCAGTTCAAATGGGAAGTTTAAGTCCAGCCAAAACGAGATAATGAGTATGGAAGAAATTTTTAAAGCATAAATATAAAAATATTGATCATGAACCTGCTGCGGATGGGTCGTGTCTGGGCTCACTTTATTTATGTGGATTAACCCTCTGAGACTAGTACCTAAATTCGAAGAAAAGCCATTCCAAGAAAATTTCAATTAAGTTTACACAAAAATAGCCAAGGATAAGATTACTCTTAAAGTTATAAACATAAAATTTACGGTTAAACGAGTTGGGTTTTCTCTCACCTAAGTAAGAAATGTCATGTTCCGCAGGAAAACCAAATTTAAGGTTTCCGTTGGGAGCTATAATGTATATATAGTACACTGCCAGCTTTTAAGCTATTATATTATGTGCCAGAACTAAGCCAATAAATAATACTTAAGGCACACGTATTTCTCATACAGATAAAGACATATTGTACCTCGGTTTAAAGTTTCTTTATTTCTCATAAGACATACATGGGTCACTTAAAATGAGAAACTTAAAAGCTAAAACAAGTACATTTATGTCCGATGTGTATGTGCGTAAGAGTGTGTGAAAGTGGGTGCATGTGTTTGCATGCGTGTGCTGGCTTTGTATGTATGTATGCATGTGTATGTATGTATGTATGCATGTGTATGTATGTATGTATGTATGTATGTATGTATGTATGTATGTATGTATGTTATGTATGTATGTTATGTATGTATATATGTATATATGTATATATGTATGTATGTATGTATGTATGTATGTATAATGTATTAAATGCTTTACTAAACATGATTGTGAAATATTTGAGTTCAGTCTAAATATTTTTTAAGTTTTTATTTCACATTTCTTTTAGCCTTTATATTTTATGTCGATAATAATATAGCAATATAATAAATAATTTTAATCTTAAACAACATAAATAACAAAATTTTCCACAGGTGGAGACAGAAGTCGGTCGATTTGAGTCCAGTATTTCCTAAGGTATTAGAACATACTACGGCCAAAGAAGAACCTATAACGGTACAGTATGTGGAGCCTGCAATGTTTAGCGACATTGTAACGGAGTATCAGGAGTGCGACGAGAAACTATCACCCAAGTTTTTAGATATCATTCTAAAAGATATAATTTTTCTACATCACCATGATTTTTCGTTAGAAAAACTACTTTGTACAAAATTGATTGATTGTTATAAAGAGTACCGTAATGTTATAAACGAAATTGAAGATACCTTAAAAAATATCGATATTAATAAAAAGACAAAGGATAATCTTGGTCAACAACTTTTAAATATAAGCTCTTATAGGAAGGAAGATATAAGATTTGATCAAACAGTTTTAAAGTACACGGGAAAATTCCTGAATCTAAAACATAAATATTACGAATTACTTGATAATCAAAAAGTATACCTACATAAAGTTTTGTCTCTGTGGGCAGACATAAAAACGATACGGCAAAAGTCCCGTAAAATAGATACCGAATACGTTATGGAAGTAGCCAAAACTGTTTTGGACGATGAAGATTTTGAAGCGGAGTATACGCACGTTTTTGAAATGGAATATTCCGATATGCTCGTAAAGTTAGAGTATGAATATATCAACAAATATTTAGAATACAAAGAGCTAAAGCAAAGTTATAAGGCTGGTGACATTCAAAGAAAAAAAATTGTAAAGCCAAAATTGGAAATCAATCAAGATGTACTTAAAGAAGAAGTGGAAGAAATTGTTAACAAAATTGTATTCAAAGATAAAACTGACGTAGTTCTTAAAGAAGATAAACGTGCACTAAAAGGGACAAGTAAAGATCGAACTTCGACATATAATTATAGTTTTAAAATTTATGTTGATAATGTATTTGTGTGCGAATCAGAGAGTTATACCGCTCCTCTTAGATTTAATCATGTAGATTTTTTTGACACATTGTCAATTCAAATAGTGCCGAATAATATTACATTAATGATCTATTTATGTGAAGATGACCTTAAGGTAGCATCGGTGAGTATTCATTTACCTGGAATAAGAACTAATAGCTCTAATGCAAATTTCTTTAAAGAAAAATTCGTTTATTCTGACACAGTCGAGTCTAGTGGTCATCATATAGGTAGTGGGGTCGAAATCCAGGAAGTGGCTGCAAAAAATGATATAAGGCTGAAAACCAGTAACTTGTTTAAAGGAATATTGTGCACTACGGCTGAAGTGAATATTAAAATAGGATGGAGTGACAAACTAAACGAAAACCAATATGAATCTATTAAGGATTCAGTGTCTCTTGAAAGGCAAATTAAGCGACTTTTGCATGGAATAGATAAACCTAACGTTAGTATTTTAACTGATATTATAGAAAATATATATGACAGAAAGATTGATAATGAAAACTTAATTAAGGCTCTTCAAGGTGCCTGTAAATCTTCTATTCGTAATGATTATACATTCACTATAGACAAAAACAGTTCTGAGTTTGTCAGACTCAAACTTTTGCATTTAAGACACTGTGGTGGATTTGATGATGTTGAAGATAAGATAATTCCAATATTTGCGAGTCAGATTTCTACGGAACTTTTAAATTGCTTACAAAAAAGCGAGGAGCATGAATTTGATGTACAATATCTTGAAGGTAAAACAGACATGGATCCAATCGACGTTCAAAGGTTCATGAGTGTCAAATTTTTAAAGAAATTGAACGCGAAACTCCAGAAAAACTTAAATGAATATATTTTGAAAAAGACCTACAAGGATGTTGTCAGAGATTACAAGGACTTAAGTTTAAGGTATTATTGTTATTTGTTTTGATAAACACATCAACGGATACTGTTATTTTTATACGTGTTTTGAGCTAACGATAATCCTTTTCCCTTCGCGTTTTTGTTTCTCTTTTCGTTTTGTTGATCGAGATCTTTTTTATCTTGTGCTTTTTATTTTAATCTCTCATTGTGCTTCTTAAAACAATCTGTTTTTAAATAAACGCTTTGGATATTTTAAGAGCAGGGCCTAATTATTGATTTTGGTATTTTCGATTTATTGACTTCCTGCTGTCAGAACTTTCTTTTCAATTGACTTTTCAGGGGCATATTTTCAAATCGGTCGAATTTTGAGTTGGAAGCAACATCGAGTATAGCTAAACAAGAATTGCTAACAGAATGCTTGACCAAAGAGCAAGAAATAAATATTACCGTATTGAAAGCATTTAATCTACTGGATAGAAGTGCAGGGTTTATTTCAGATGATGTTGGAGATGATCACAGTATTGCAGGTGATTTTGAAGTTATCAATATACAAAGACAAGAAGCTTTTTCCAAAGACAGTGAAAACATTATTGGTTACATTGAGGGTATCCTTGAATTTACAGGTTTCAAGATGCGTCCGTTAAGACCATTTGTAAGAATAAGCTACCACGGCAACTTCGCTCAAGTCTCCACAGCCATAGGCTGTCATCCAACTTGGAATCATACCGTAAAGATTAAGACTAAGTAAGCAAATCATGTCGATTATGAAATGCATTAGAATTTTCCAGTCGACCGCGGAACTGTATTTTTTCGCCATTTTATTATTTCACTTTCCAGATTCTCACCATTATCTTCTATTCACGTTAACATCTACGACGAGAACAAGATTGACGTCAATGACGCATATTCTG
>DWEM01003196.1:0-11008 GCA_018245935.1 Agara belti belti | reverse complement strand
ACCCGGGATTTGAACCCAGGACCACCCGATCGGCAGTCGCGCTAGCAACCGCTCGACCAACGAGGCAGTCAAATTGGATTATATTGTATCGTTATTGCACGATGTTGAGGAAATTGGTTATATTAGGTTACGGGCATAATAGATAACAAAGACAGTGATGGCTATTGTGGCTTATATTTGTGCTTCCTACTCCATCAGCGTGGCGGTTACAATATCATATATCTCAAACTATGAAGAATTAGCTGCCTTTTGAAATGTAATATTACTCGTCGTAATAGCGAATGAAATTAGTGAGACCTACACGCGCCAATTCGTCATAATATTCAGGTTAATGTGTGAAGTGAACCTCAAACCACACTTGACCATCGTCAAGAAGACAATGGACCTTTCTTTCTTTCTTATTTCAACTCTACGTCGAACACCGGAAGCATAAAACTCATATATTTAAAATAGAGACAATATATCTTTTAAATTTGTCGATGGACAGAACTTTCCCGTACTTTCGAAAGGATTTCACTGGACGTTTGATCGTTGACAGAAAAAGTTACATTTTGAGCAAATAATCAAAGAAATGGTTTAAATTATTATCATAAATTATTACGCTCTCCAACAGATCCTTAACAATCCTGTTCTTAATCAATCAAGTTTAAATTAACTCGATTATCTTTCGACCCAGCCCATGTACGTCGGGTTATATTCAGCCTATTTGAAATTTCGTCGGATAACTTTTGTCGAGAATTAAATTAAAAATTAGTACTTATACTATCTGTAATTAGTTTTTTATTTTATTTAATCTGTTTTTTATTTGTGCGTTGTTACAAATTCGTATCAAATACTCTTTCGGTTTAGATTTTTTTCGTAATTTTGCGATCAGATTTTAATAAAATTTCTGTTGTTGTGTTAATTAATACAATAATCATAGTAATAAAAAATATTGGGGTTAATATTAATTAAAAAAAATTGTTTCCTATGATATGTTAAGTATGTATTCATAAAATCTGCAAGGTTACAATTATAACCACATGAATCAATGCTAGTAAAAGTTATTATGTATTGGACTGAACAATTATAAAGAGTGGATGCAAGCTTTGTATGCTACAAAGCGTTCCAATTAGGCGAGAGAAATGGAACCTTCTCTTGTAGCCTTAATAATCCAACCTCATTATCATACAATACTCATTATTTATTCATCATTTGTGTATAATTTATGGAATATTTTTATTTGTCTTTAATAAAAGTTCATTTGTTTTTACCAATATTTTTGTACAGTTACCCATTTTATATATACTCGTAAATTTTCTGGATACAATTGCAATTACATCGCTGCAGTGATCGTGACGTAATACAATTTAGTAGTTTTGAATTTGGAAAATAAACGTCACATTTTTTTGGTAAAATTGTTTACAGATGTAATTAAAGTTTCGTAACAATACTGGCAAAGTTAATATTGAAATCTACAAATTTCAACAGACTCAAGAGATTCGATGGAGACACGAATAGCAAAAGAAAAACCAGGTCAGATATGAAGCAAGGGTCGACCGGAAAGTTTTTATTGAAGGATATATGATAGTACCTACTTCCACAACTCAACAAGTTTTAAGGAGGTCTTCGTGAAATTAGGAAAATGAGTAACAAGGATTGCTTTGCAATACTTGTTCCGTTGTACTTTTAGTAAATGTAATTGTGGGTAAAACATTTATAAAGACCATACGATCATTGTATGGAGCTCGCGCATGTAAAGTCCGTCTTTCTCTTATTCTTTCCAGTGACATTTGTTGCACAAGACAAAAACAATTAGCTTGGTCGTACGTCGGCGGCTAAGATTCTCTTTATGTCGATACGCCAAAGTAGGGAAGATGAGATAAAAAAAAATAATAATAATAATACAAAGATAAATGCGACGAAGTACTTGTCAATGTCTTTTTTTCTTATTTTACGAGAGTATTGAGAGTTTTTTCTCCCGGTCTCGAAGCCTGAGGAGCTTAAAGCCGATGAATGGTAACTATAAAAATAAATGACGATATTATTTGAATTTCAACGTGCTTCATTGGCATTTCCGCTTTTGCAGTCCGCTTCGACGTATTACCTAACGTGGCGTAGCGGATAACGTGGACAAAAATATTTATGTAGCGATGAAATTTTCAAATTAAACTCGAAGCTAGCTAGGAGAGATTAGGATTGTTGTAAAGTGGTTATTATAACTTTGAAAACAATTACACAGGTAACAACTAGCTGAAGAACGAAATATAACACCGCGTTGCCTTTTACAATTTGACGAGTATTCATAATAATTAATACGACGACAGCCCAAAACAGGCAAAACAAAATTATATGTAAACTTGAACTTGTAGCTTCCCCCGCTTGGTTAAAAGAATTTAGTTTGTTCATATGTCATACCGTTATAGCACCCTTGTTGACATATATAGCGCTTGTTAGATTAAAACTTGTTTTCTCCTATATAATAAATATTTTTCCGCAAAAACTAGCCTATGTCATTCTCCAACCCTTCAGCTATCTTGATGCCAAAAATTATATAAATCGTATATTATGTACAAACGTGGTGGTTATTCTAAAATCAGCTTTCCTATAACTGCACCCATAGATAATATTCGCAATATCTCAGAACTCCGTCGACAGGATAACCTATTTGCATAAACTAACTATTAACTATCTTTCCACTCGCTGCTTTATATTTATAGCGAGACTTCAGCCACTAATGATTGTTCTTCATTTCATTTCGTAGAAAACTAAAGGAATACATTTAATCATTTTAGTGTCAAGGTTAGAACAACGGAGTGATCCAAGGATTTATAAACCATTTTTGTTCTGTGAATCTAGCTTATCATGTGGTAAAATAACCTAGTTATTAGAATTAGTCCTCATATATTATGCATACGTTTATTCATATTTGCTTGTCGTTGAGCCACTGTAATGTCTTAAATTAATGCCAGCCATCATTAATTATAAAAATCACCATTATGTACTAAAGTTTAAAATAAAAATGTGTTAATTAATTTAAAGTTAATTAATGTGGTATTTAAACTTAATGTTTTAGCATCGAAATGTAATACGCGTGTGGTTTAATAGTAAATTCTCGAAGTAAATACGCCTCGAGGAAAGGTTTGGGTAGACCCTTAAAGCTATATTCCTATAGGGGGTTAAATGTAACCACATTTTGTTGTTATTTGTGAACCACGACGTCCTAAAGCTTCGGCTAATAATAGGACCGCCCTTTCACGAGAATGACGCTCGAGGCAAGAAAACTTATGGGTTTAGAGCGTATGTACTTAGGCGCCAGCAAGTAAGCTTTTCCTTTTAAGAGCATACAAAGCACCTTTTTATAAGTAACATTTCAAATTTGCATGCTAGAAATATCTAAACGTGAGAAAAATACATTTTTTATAAATACCTCCTATGTACCTATTTTATCGCGTTTAGATGGTAAATTGAAAATAGAATTGAACTAATCTCTTCACATATATTTTTCCTTCCAACGAATTGTTACTGTTCAATAAAGAATATGTTTCTCTAGACTGCGGAGCGTAGCTAGTTTAAAATATGTAGTATATAAAATCTGGGCCACTGGCATTCGTTGTATACAAGAGAAGCTCTTGTTATTGTGCTATTGCTCCTGCGAGCTTACGCGCTACGTAAAGCGGAAACGAACACGGAATTAACATCATTAATATATCCGCTCACGGAATATCATAATATTTACCGCTTACCATATATATTTAACATATTAATTACACCTTTCCATTCTGTTCAAACACAATACCTTCTATTCAAAAAATAAAATGGCGCCATATAAACGCGCATAAAAAGGGTTATTTACGCATGAATTGGCTTCCACTAAAAACCCGGTATTTTAGTCAAAGCCTGATCAATAAAAAACCTGTCACGTCTGTGAACGAGGTACAATGGACGATTTCCATCAATGTTATTTTAGGCTAGAAAATATATTTTGTATAAATATTTATGGCAACGGCAAATTATTACATTGTCATAAAATAGTTTTCCTATCTGAAATAAAATGTATGCGATCGCTAGTATGGATTATATGAAATCGGAGCTTACGTATGCGAGGTTTTCGTCTAGTGCGCAAAAAACAAAGAACAAACATACATCAAACGACTGGATATAAAATACTTTCATCATCACTAGTCTAATCCACTTGGATTAGAAGCGTTACATAGATATGTCACTAATCTCGTTATCCGGGATCTGGGATAATTCACAGAAATTCGAAGTCAATTCACAAAGGACCACATTCGGGGGACGTCAACAGAAGAACGTTTGGAATACGAAATGTAATCGAAGTAATGCGCGAGGAGATTTGCGGCGCCGCTCGTCGATGGCGTGCATCAGCGGTGCAAAATTTTAACATTTCCAACATGTTCAAGTTTAGTTTCCAACGGTACATTTGTTCCATTTGTTAGGGCGCTGTGACATGGGGCTCTTCGAGAAAGGCGCGAAAAGAGCTCTCCTTCAAAACCAGCAACGCGCGGGTAACTCTTCTGGAGCTACACATGCCCATAGGCGACGGTGACCACTCACCATCAGGAGACCGTCTGCCTTTTTGCTGGTTCATTTAAAAAAAAATGGACCGAATCAGTTCAATACGCTCCAACTGTAATCTATTGAAAATAACCTTTAATGCTCTTACTTGTCCTCAGCTCATAGTTCGACTGCAATTGGTCAGTAACAAAAACTCTATTTTAGAATATAAAACACCCTATAAAGCTAAATTCTCATGAATAGACATTAAGTCAGTTGTTGCCGTAACAATACAGTTCATTAGTAGCTGGATATCTTTTTGATACACTCTAACAAACATATGCTCTTGGCTTCTACGTGGTCGCAATTTGCAAACGGAGTGCACAATTAAACAGTCCCTTTAGATAGGTGGCTAGAGGCAAATTTTCAAGAACGCTTCCATGCTTTGCAGAGCACGCTAAGCGGTAGATTCCGGTTGTTATCATTAGGTAACAATTAAACCTCATTGAAGTCTTCAAGGCAGTTTAAATAGAATCCGCCAGATGGGTTGCCCACTAAGCTCTCCACCAATCCGTATTAAAGCACGTGGAGCCCTACTAGTAGTGATGGTAAAAAAGAGTTGCATCCAACTGGCCAACAGAGATATGTAAGATGCCTTTATATATGAATTATTAGAATAAAAGTATTAAACTTTTATTCAACTGATTTTTGTCCTATTTGCGTAGACCACAATTGTTTTTCATAGAATAGGCTTAATACCCACGCTACAGGAAACAAATCGACCATTCAGTCCCCTATTTCACTTCCATTGGATGCGAATAGAACGTTTTTTCATTTTGTATTTTGGAGCTTATCGTTGAAATTCAATATTATAATGGCAAAGCTATTTCAGTCTTGCGTTAACAGTATTTATAATGATAAATGGGAACAGACACTGAAGTACGTCTCTTTATCGCGAGTAAAAACCGGCAAGAAACAAGTTGAAACAGATTTAAGTCTTAAGCGTTCAACGCTATCGCGGATTTAAATTTAATCGTGGCCCTCTGAAATGATATTGGTTACTGCTCTCCCGTTCGCAACCGTTGTAGCGACAGTTGCTTGGAATAGTTGAAAACTGGCGTACATTTTCTGCGTTCATTATTAATGTCGGAACGAGGCTCACTGCTTAAGTTATTAATCCTTAATGATGCGGTTTTCGGTGTTCGTTGTTTAAATTTATTTCTCCGTTCCACCTAAATTTCCAGCGGTGAAATCGTGAGACATTACCGTATTTTACGTTGACATGAAGTAAATGAGGTTTAACCTAGCCGAGCCGCGGGTAGACTGTTAAATAGGACGCTTTTATCCGGTTTTACAGTTCAGCTCGATGACAATGTCGACACCAGCTATTGTCCGTGTGTTCGAACTCGGGAATGGCGATAAATACACTGATGACGTCATACAATGCTTTCATGAAAGATTCGCTAAGAAATGTGGTGTCATCACACTTTGGTCGGATAATGCTCTTTATTGTTCGAAGGCGCGGCGTGTTTTGAGTTGTTTTGAAGTATAAAAATTAATGGATGATACCGTAACGGTGAAACACAAAATTTTCCTGTTTTAATAGAAAAAGTAAACCTGTTAGTTAAATCAAACACGAACGACGCTATTAGTACAAAAATATTTAATAAGAGCCCTTGTTCAAGGCATTAGAGAATGGCATTCGTTTTTTCAATATTGTCAAAGCGAATATTATACGTGCTATACATTTTTGGAGACTGTTTTAGTGACAAAAAGTTATCTCTTAATTCAATGTAATTTTGTTTTCATTCATAAACGTTATGATAGCTAAGAAATCAACATTATTTATCAATACATATAAATATATTATAATATAATAGATCTGATTATATTGACGTCACATTTCGTACTGATGAGTATCTTGCGAATTGTAATCCGCCCTCTATTTCAAATAGAAGGGATGGCAATTCCGCTTTGATCCGTACCTTAGATTGAAATTAGCATTGTGAAAGCTCAAAATTTCGACATCAAACGAAACTTGGAGGCATCGTTAAACTTTTGACATTAGGCGCAGGCAACGGAATGTCAGATGTTACGATAAAGTTTGTGTTGTTTAAATAGCATTAATTACAGGATTATGAATAATATTGCATATAATATAGACTGAGAAAGTACCATTAAAAAAGCGGTTTTTGTTCTGCAATCCACAAGATCACGATAATTTTTCCGTTTATAGCATTCTATTGCTATGAAAATTTAATACATTAAACAAAAATTACTATTAAATGTATGCTATATATATAAATAGTCAGGTTTGTAAGGATAAAGAAGGATAAGGATAGGCACTCAGTACTTCCTGCCTACTTGATATTGATGAAACTTTATCACAAAGCTCGTATCATAATCGTTAAACAAAAGGGTTAAACATTAACAATCATGAATGACTTGCTTTTACAGGGCAAATAATTATAACGTGCAATTAATTCCAATCTATTCAATATTCCGTATAATAGTCAAACCGAATCTATAACTATGTACGGGCTTAGGCAGTAACAATTAAAATAATTGCAATTTGAAGCATCAGCTGCAGTATGGATAGCCGATAAGAGCATGACAGCGTGAGGACATTGATCCGTTGTTGTGCTGCAAAGTTTGAACTAATAATAATTAATACCGATAATGCGGTAAATAAATTGTTCATATTTTAGTACAGGATAAGGTTTGTTTAAAAGTTGAAAATGATAATTTTGTTTCGCTAAGTTAGTAACGATAAATTTTTTCAACCTTGTCACTTTGCTCCTGCCGTATTTGATCTCTTTTAGACAGAGGGTACCAAGCTGGCCAAGGGCAGATTGGCAGATTACAAATACTTCAGCAAATTTAGAAACTGACATAAGTTTGGTTAATTATTAAAAAGGCTCACACATCCGAATAGTTTTTGCGAAACAAGGTACAAATGTTGTTTTTTTTATAACATATCCCGATTTAAAATATAACGACTGGTTTATGTTCCCTATACCCCGGTTCTATTGCTACACGTATATAGTCCCGTAATGTACTTACGGGACATAGTAATAATAAAATTTCCGAAGGTTTATTTCAACATAGAGAACGCTCAATCAACTTGTGCGCGCGTATGGATCCCGACGGGATCGTGTACCATCTGCGGCTCTCTCATTTATTTTACGCGTGTCCTTAATAAAACCGCGCAGATCAAGCGAAACAGCAGTAAATATGCTTAAAAGCTTCCACTTTAATAGGGCGTTTTAAACTGCGTAATTTTAGAAGTCAGCTATTGGGAATGGTCATTGAAAGCCTGGACTAAAGTAAAATAGTTTTATTTTGTGTTATTTCTATGAGAGTATTCACACGTTTGTCGGATTTGGTCAAGTGAGATGGAAATGGACAGTGCAGCGACAATTATGGTGCGACTTGACAGAGTCGTGACATACACCGCTAGAGCGACGGTTGGCTGAGTGCTTCCAGGGCAACGCGCAGTTTACATACCGAACTCGGCAGGATAATATCTCGTTCGTTACTTGTATTGTAAGTCACGTTTAATTTGAGGCTTACAATTGTACTGACAATACAATTGTAAACCTCAAATTAAACGTGATCAACGCAACGTATTGTCTCATTTGCAACCCACAATGCGTCCACGTAATGTCGAATGAATATGTCGGTCGGACTGTGTGACCACATTTTTAAGTGTTGTTATTATTATCATTACGAGTATATGCTAGACTATTGATTAAATAAGGTATAGTTGCTGATAGTTTGCTGATTCGGAAATGTACCTAAGTTAAAAAGACTGTACGAGAAACAGAGGTATTCTCAATGGCATTCTCATCATCGCACTTTTCCATAGAAGTTTTAATCATTAGCCTTATAACTAAGACTAGTTAGTGTATTTTTCAGTAGACAGCCAAGGCTGCTTAACTCGCCACATCTTTTGTTATACCAAGGCTGGTTCACGTTATTAGTATGCCGTACTACTTATAAATGCAGTCTGACAGTATTCGCTTAGTTACGCGCATAAGTGCTGACGATCTGATCTTCAAATTGATATTTACATACATTAACTGTGACAATGACGCAGTAGGTATTCATATATTAATTCTGCATGTAACGCTGTGACAGACGGTAACAGGTAAGTCATGTTCAATTAATACTGAAAGTGAATTACAAATGCAGTTGCAGAGGCAGCGGCTTGACATAAACTATCCGATTTGTCGGTTAACGCTAGTAGTACTTACTTTTATTCAGATATACATAGGTATATGAGTACGTACACCGTAAAATACTTCACTTTAAAGGACAAATCAATAGCTAAATTAAAATAAATAATGAGATTTCTAACGGGTTGTAAAATTCTTAATTTAACATATTATTGAGTTGCAAACATAGATGTTTTGTCAATAATTATGAAAATTACTCAACCAATTACACCCCACCAATACGCGAGGTCATTGACCGACCCGTCTGCCGGTTTATACAAGCTTTAATCTAAAAATCATAACCATGGCCGACAATATAACGTGTCCTTATTGGAGGGACTTTACAAATATTCAACAAAAAACGTCATTTACGGTCTGCAAATGAATTACTAACAGCGGTTTGAAAAATTCTGGTTACTACGCTTCTTTGAAAAAAATTTGACAGGTTTCATTTTACTAAAGAAATTGAACTACCTGCCAGGCTGCACCTGACTTTCCCGGTGAACTGGCAGTCAAATGCAAGCATTAAAAAAATATCAAAAAAAAGTACATTGTCGCGGATAATTCGCTACATTAATCCGGTTTTATCAATATAGTAAAATCCCTGTTTTGTTTTCAAACATGTTCAGAACTGTACGGAGCAAGAGAACTTTACGTCCATAATACGTTCGATAGTTTAATGAGCAATTATCTTTTGTTACTGCACAGACTGGCAACACAGTAACTAAGCTTCATGGTAATAGGACTCCATTGTCTATGGACGTTTGTAGCTCAAGAGAAATTGTTACACTGAAAGTTTATTAAATCAAATCCGTCATTGCTTTACGATTACGACGTTATGGTTCGCTTATTTATAAGTAGGATTTTATCTGCAGGTCAGATTAAGTAAGCGCAACTTAGCGGATGCGACCGTTCCTTAGGGATTTCCCCGACCAACTTTGGACCGAAACCACTGCACGTGAAGTTGACCGCAGGGCTTTGCGAACTTGTATTCCTGTAGGACTAAGTTTGTTATACATGTTATGCATGCATGCATGCATTTATTCATTATGTTCGAATTTTAATTTTTGCTTTTAGTTCGATATCATTAGACGGTTACTTCTGTATGTGTAATATATGTATAGGGGGAATAGGGAAATGGACCTAGGTCTGTAGGGTAAGGGTAACCGATTCCTAAGCTTAACCATTCACACGTAGCCTTGTAAATGAGACTATGGATCAGTGTATTTCACATTAAAGAAAAAAAATTAGTTTTTACTCATATTCGCTTTTTTAAATCTGTTTCTGCCTAAAACTTAAATTTTATTTCGTGTAATTATTATAGTTGATGGGTTTAGATAACTATTTAATATGTTTTTCCTAATTGTATTTAATGTATTTAATGGTTTCTCTCGATAATCGTAAGATTACGTCATAATTCGAACAATTCGAAATTCGAACAGTTAATCAAATGGCCTTGTGTGGTGTTTCAACATATTGTTGTAATTATTATTAAAAACTAAATGAGTGAGTGACGCTGACATATTGTTAATGTTTCATATACCTAGACCTGACCTAGAAAATGATGGTTTTGAAATAACAAGCTACGTAGGAGGCTCGTAAGTTATCCACGCGTGAAGCCTAACGCTCATCAAAGTTTTGTCGTTTTAGTCTCCTACGCTTGAAACGTTTTGTATAGAGTGAGTTTGATATGATATTTGAAACTGCAAAGGATTTTCCTTTGTTATTTATAAAATGCAAAATATAATTTTCCACCAGTAAACATATACAATGCTAAATTTAATATCTCAATAATTATATTATATGTATGTACATCTACGTTTAATTGTAGAATCCAGATTAGTTCTATTTCCTCAGCAACTAGTTTAAGCGTAAGTTAAAGTGTTTAAAAGTGTGAGAGAGTTAAAATGAATGCTTTTAGACGTTGCGTAGCGCTGCATAATGGACTGTCATTATTATATTTTTCCGCTTTTATTTTATTACGATTGCTCGAAAGTAGTGAACGTTTTATACCATATATAAGAGATTTTATAAAAAATTCACTGTACATTTCGCCAAATTTATCAAAACGATAACTGACATAACTTTTGATGGATCGGCACTAAAATTTATTCAACGCGAAGAAATAAACATGACACATGTTTCAAAATGGCCATAACACTTTTGTACGGTGTTGTATATGATTATTAGGAAAAAAATATGTTTCTAAAGTACTTCATAACGTAACATCACGCCTGTATTCCCCGAAGGGGTAGGCAGAGGAGTGTAGAACACCCCCACATTTCACCAGTTAC
>DWEM01003195.1:0-11008 GCA_018245935.1 Agara belti belti | reverse complement strand
CAAGTAATTACATTTACATTTTCATTATGAAGGCCTGCGCCTAATTATTTAGGTATTGTGTACCACTACGGCGCACTTGAAAAACTATATGAAGATCCAAAGTAATAGTTATTGTAAGAATAATAAGCAATGATAATTATTATTACTAAGCGTTGAAATTAGGTATTAAACTTCTATGAAGGATGAGAACTAAATGAACAAAGAACTTTATGTTTTTTCAAATAATTATCGCTTAGTGCAGTTTTACCTGTTATCAAGAGCTAAAATACTTGTTTCACTTCACACGTTTGTAAAATGATAAAGACTAAGTAATGATGTGTTTTATTCTAGTACTGAATATTAACATACCTAATCACTTTATCTGCATCGCTAGTATAATAACCTATGTTTGAACGTGCAATAACACTTGTTATGAAAATAACATAGTTTTGCTAACAATACTCACGTACAATATTTACAAAAAAACTATTTAATTTTATGATGAATAATTAGACACCTGCCTTTTTGTATAAATTGCAATAAAGATTAACTTACTTAACAAACTACGGTTACGCAATAGTGGTAGAATAAGTAAGACGTCATGAATATACAGGAGGACTATTTTTTTGATTGATTGATATACTCGTATGTTTTCTACGCCGAACATGTAGTGTCGACTTTAAATGGTACAACCTTCAATCGACCTGACTAATCTTAAAAGACAAGACAGGGATCATAAAGCTACTTTTGCTGGAATATGACATGGACATAGTTACCGTTCAAAGATTATCTAAATTCCGAAGACAGGGGGGGACATGATAATCCTCAAATTTGGAAATTCAGCAATACATAACTCACTCACTGTGGTGGGGCATTCGGTGCAAAATTGTTTAATAAGGTCGAAGAATTAAAGATGGTGTTGTTTGAGTGCAACTCTTATTAGGTTCCACTCTGCTGAGCAAGGGTCTCATCCGCAGCAAGGGAAGCCAAATTTAATAAACTACATAGCTTCAACGGGCCTTTGTGGAGATACTTCTTATTGACCAACTCATATGGCGGTGGGCTCCACAAAAAGCGAGATAGATTAATTTTAGCAGATATGCAACCGATATTTAATGATACCTACTTGATCCATAGGATGGACACATAATGTAACTATAAAAATTTGTTACAAGTCCCAAAAAAATCTTGAATGTGAAAAATGGAGTATGATTTGTGCTAGCTAGAGTAACGGAATAATGGAACAGAATTCTCATTCTACTGGATTCTTAGTTCTTAGTCCCTGATGCGCTATGATCGATTAAAATAGACTAAGTGCTCATCTAAAATTCCTGTAAAAGGAATTATAGGTAGAGTAAATAGGAAATTATTTTGTGGTATAAATTTACATTATCAATACATTAAGCTCACATTATTTTGTTTTGTTGTAACTAACCGAAGCAGATAGGTGCTAAATATGACAAATATAATGCATTATCAACTGAGTGTATTTAAATGTTGCACTCTTTATAGCTGATATAATTGACTGCATGGTACCGACACTAGAAATAAATGTTTAAAAGGAATTAAGATAAATTGCTTACATATATCGTGACTTTTTGTGGGCGTAGGTAGGTAGGTATGTACAATAGAAGGTGCTATAGATGGTAGTTGTCCAAATATTGGTCAAGAAGTCCATTATCTTCGTCTGGTAATGATGAAGCTTGGGTTTTCCAGCTAGGACTTATAACCTCTCCGACTATTGCCACGTCTCAATTCTGGATGCTTTGGAAGCCATCACATAAAGAATTTCAAGCAATTGATCTTTGCCTTCCGTGCTCATTTAACTTCATTTTAGCTTTGCGTTGCAATATAATTGTGTTTAGTTAATTTACGATATTAAAATCGGCATTCGTGCCTATGTAAAAATTACAGTTTGCTTACTTTACATGATTCAGACAATTTATTCCTACTTTCGTTTTACAGGTAGCTTGTAATGTGACAAGAATTTTAGTGATTTACATTTTATAGAACTAAAAAAATCTGATTCAACTTCTTCAATACTCCTCTTTAATTAATTCATCAATGCCGCAAACGTTTTTCATTAACAGTTACCGAGAGCCGGCTACTTGTACCTTCGTTTGAACAGGTAGTAACCATTGTTAAAATGTTGCCTTGGATATATTTTTTATCGTAAAGTGTTAATTGAAATTTTTTATAATATTTTGCAAATTCCAAGCAACAGTTACAATCGTATAAGCCATTGTTACTTATACTTATGATTGCGAATTAACATTAATTTTTCAGTGAAAGTCAATAAATACCTAAATAAGAATTATCTGACTATTGTATATTTACATATTTAATGGTTATATTTTTTAATAAAATATTATAATTTTTTATATATTGTTCACATTCTTAATTATCGTCACGTATTTACAATTATTGTACGATTTGTATGGTAAATAATACGGTACGATTGTACGGTAAATAATATTTTTTCCTGGTGTTACAACATGAAATAATGCTACAAAGATATGAATATATTTTATATTTTTAATTAGCGATTATTATGCAGCGTGACTTTAGTTTTGCAAGATTTAATATTAGTAACGATTTCATAGGTTTTCACTGTCACCATTGCCTTGCATTTCTTTACATATACTTGCAAGTCGAATATGAGACCATTAGTGACCTTCTGGACTGTATTCAAATAATAAAGAGTATGGCGGATAATCGTTTAGTGTCATGTGTTCCGTAGTGTCCTAATCGGGTAGCAAAATCTATCGGATAAGATACCGCTACCGTTATAGTCTGAACACAGGCAGTAGTCGTTACAGATAATAATCAAACCAAAGCCAAATTGCAGATTTATCGACAAAATCTTAATTAGCGCGGCCGTACATCACAAATAATGTATTTTCCAGGAACTGTTTTCTTTGTCGTATCAATTTTGATAATGAACTTATTACCATGTCCTGATATGCATAATAGTCTCATGATAGTCTCAGTCCTTTTTTATTAATATAGGTCTAACTAACAAGGTTTTCCAAAAATCTGTCTTTAATTTGATTATTTTAATCTACAGGTACCTCCTACATTACATAACAAAATATTGAAGAAAGAATAAAAATTACCTATTTGATGACCACAACCTAATTTTTTATGACATGGCGGAATTAGTGGACAAATCTGTGACGTGGGATGACGGAGGTAAAAATCACAATTAAGAAAACGAAAAGCAATGGTGTTTGTAATTTCACTTTTGTCAAAATTCGATTTTTAAGTGACTCTAAGTTGCAATTGTTCGAATATCTAATCATAAGTTGAAAAGCCGAAATTATGCATTATTTAATACTTCTTTAAAATGATCTGATAATAATTAATACTTATTATAAGAATTGTCGAATTCACCGATAACAATGAAATATGTAATATATGATTAAATACGTAGCATTTTTTGTTATGGGGTTTGTAAAAAGGCTAGTGATGTTGTAATCATTTTATAGGACTGTTGAGTACTTAATATAAAAAAACCAAACATTCCTTTGCAAAAAACGCTACCCTTTCAAGTCCAATAGTTTGGCATGTGTTGTGACTATAGGATTAAGCGATTAAATTCTAATTGCTTGTCGTTTTGTTATCGAATTAAAAAAAATACACTAAACTATTGAAATTAGTTTGTATGTTCGTTTGTTGTCCCTCTTCGTTTTTATTCGACAAATTTTTAATAGATGCTAAGATGGCTAATTCGCTTGGGTCAGTATTTGGGTTCTAGACACGATGATAAGATCATGTACAAATTAGGGGCTTAATCATTAATAGTACTTAATTATCGGACTTGTGTGGCATCTGTCATAAATCTGAAGTTTATTGTTCTGCGTAGTGCTTCATTCATAAAGTATTTTGCGATAGTGACAATACAAATACATTTAAAGACTAAGTCGAAAAGGAAACCTGAGGAAGTATTATTAACCGGATTAGGTTTATGATCGGCTTATACGTAGAACTGTCACCAGTATCTAAAGGCGATAAACATAATTATAACGGATTAAGAAATATTTCACAACAAGAATTTTCAATATCGAGAAGGGCAAACAAAAAATGCCTCTTAATTTTCCTTTTATGATTAAAATATAATGATTAAATTAAAGTATTGTGACTTAATGTATCCCAGTAATAAGATACGTAATGCACATATCATACGAATGTTATAAAAAGTGACTTATACAAACATATCACTTTCTCCCTCCGATTCTCATTGCGCGAGGATGTTCTTATTGTCTGTAACCATTGTTTCATGGGATATTTTTAAACACACGTATTTTTTTATTATTGACTAGGGTAGCAAATGAGCATGCAAGAGCCACGAGGGGCCGCTACCGTCCATGGTCATTTGTAACCTCTAATAGGACAGTAGGAATGAGCCTGTTAGTGTGAATTTAATTACTTATAGGAATGACTACTTATAGGAATGATTACTTGACTGTCTCGTTGGTCGAGCGGTTGCTAGCGCGACTGGGTTCGAATCCCGGGTCGGGTACTGTTAGATTTTTCTAATTTAGAATTACTAGTAGTGACTCGGAGTCTGGATGTGTGCCCGGTGCATGGCAATAGGCTCAACACCTATTCCATTGTGGGACTTAAACGTAACTGGTGAAATGTAGGGGTGTACTCTCCTCTGCCTACCCCTTCGGGGAATACAGGCGTGATGTTACGTTATATTACGATACTGCACGATGCTTACTGGAGTGTTCATGATTGTTACATTTCCGCCTTTCTAAAGATCTCATAACAGGTTGGTTCATCGTATGACCTATGACGTTGCGGCCAGCTAAGCAGGCGCGATGCTATTTCAACAGAGTATTGCGTAACACAATTTGTACCTACGTTGCTCGTATTTTAATACCGTTAGCGTAGCATCGGTGGTTCAGTGGTAGAATGCTCGCCTGCCACGCGGGCGGCCCGGGTTCGATTCCCGGCCGATGCATCGTTTTTGTAACTTTTTTTATTTATTTATACGACGCACTGTTCCAGTTGGCAATAAAAATATTTCTTTAAATTGAAATATTGCATCAGTTCGATATACGTTGAAAACACAGTAATTTTCACGAAAACGTTGACTAAAATTCTTAACGTTGACACGAAATAATGAGGGACAGTAAAACAAATCGCCTCAATAATATAACGAAGTTATCAAATATTTGTTTCCAAGCACGTACCGCTTATACATCATGTCTGAATATTACAAATATAATTACAGGCATTGTATGTGTATATAAGTTAAAACATAGTAACCTTTTTTCACACATTAGTGTTATAAAAAGAAAGAATTAAATTAACTAGTGGATGTCGAAACGATATTGTCTCAATTCTTTTTACTTTTTGATATTTGTCCTTCTGTGTGCATTTCTTATAGTAGTTTTTTCTTTGGTTTAATTTTTCCTGTGTGCTTATGTAATTTTGTGTCACAAAAAAATATAGTCTATTCTTTTATTATAAAAGAGATTGAATAGTAGGTATTTATTATACAAACAAACAAACAAAACAAATTGAACAAAAATTTCATAATATGTATTATCTTTTTTTCATTTCTGGATAGTATCCATAATCCGAACCTTCTAACCAAATAGCAATGGGTTTTTTTTTTATCATATATGTATTCTGAGTATGTATGTTTTTTTTATGTAATAATATTTTCCAAAAAAATATAAATAAATATATAATTATTGTCCACTACTTCAATTAACTTCATTTAACTGTTTCAATTCATTTCCGATTTAATCCGTGAATATGAATGATTAAAGCATTGTATTCTCCAGAAACGATTTTATTATCATTTTGGGATTTAACAATATTCGATTGGTAAACTATATTAAATATTCCATTGCGCTTTTCGGTTGGTAGACGCTGGGCTAAAAGTCGCAGTTTGATTTTGCATTCCATCCTGATGTCTGAACTGTTAGTCTAGCGCTCATTGAACCTGACTGCTGAGTAGAGGTTGCAGGTTCGATTCCCGGGTAGGACAAATATTTTTGCGATGAGCATAAATATTTATCTTGTTGCTGGATTTAAAATTATCTATATTATGTAAATTTATAAGCTATCTGGTACCATGGCCCACACTCTGTCTTATTATCGATCAGATGAATTCGAATGTACTAGAAGTTTTATTATTTTTATACGAAACGATTTTTATTAAGCAACAATTCTCGTTGACTGAAGTAAAACCGAGTACGATTGTCGTTAAAAGTTTATACTGCTTTTTCGCAGTAGAGGGCAAGTAGATTCAGAACTTTATATATAAAACACTTCATGGAATGTTCGCTCTAGACCACTTTCAGAATTACGGTAGTTTAGTGCTTGCTACAGCTGCAGTGTTTTCTGAGATTATACATACAAATGAAATTGAACTGTCTGTCTATGATTTCAAAATAACTGTGCCTTCTCATGTGTGTATAGTTATGTACACGATACTAAACCACAAACTTTTGTTATTTTTTGTCTGTCTTTCTGTTTGTCCGGGCCAATCTCTGGAACGGCTGAACCGATTTTAATGGGACTCTCACTGGACGTTAGACGAGGTTTTATATATATAGGCTTTATATCCCGAAATTCCCACGGGATCGGGATTTACGCGGGTAACACCGCGGGCACAGCTCGTCGTGCGATAAATAGGAGTAGGTTAGGTAGTGTTTCTCATCACGTTTTGTTCTAGCGGGTGAAAATACTCGTGTATCTCAGAAGTTTTTCTTTAAATTCCACGTTATTGTGAGAGAAATTTAAGGATCCTTTTTCATTCTATTACCTCTTAAAACACAGTACAAAATACTATTAGAGAAATACTATTAGTTTTGAAACCTTTACAAGTCAGAGGCGCGTAGCTGGCTTAGAATCCAGTCCACTGGAATGATATCCTATTTAAACCACTAAGCTGTTTGTGCTTGTAAGGTGATAAGGCATTTTTAATATGTTTAAATTATAATATTGAAAAAAAAATTTTTTTTTTTTCATTGGGTGAGGAAACTTGAAGAGTGGTCTCAGTAGTTCGCTTTTAAAGGCGTTATATTCAAGCAAGGAACAATTGTCAGCTGATGATGAAATTATAAAGGAATCAAGGCATCCTTAGTTGCTCAGGCGAGGGTGACCACTTACCATGTCCATCAGGCGCCATTTCCTTTTACTATGTATAAAAAAATCAAGCTACTGCCTTAAATATGAATCCAGCACTTTTCCGTTCCAGATGCGATAGTTGGAATAAATTTTGAGCAGCTGTAATTCTCAATGCGAAACCGATAAATTTCCGGTAAATTAGTTAAGGTAAGTAAAGTTGGAGTTAAATTTATGTGTCGGTTAAGTTTGGCGTAGTTCGGTTAATGTAGGTAAGTTCGCTGATGGCGTCAAGTTTGTGCGTTCATCATTTACCTATCTATTTAACAACATTAAGCTATTTGCTGCACGCGTGCCTTGAGGTATCCCATTACCTATATGTAGTTGTTGTTTATCATATGTTTATAAATAGAACATAATAAAATATCGTTTTGAAATTCGTTTGAAAACTGTTTGAAAATTATAATTTTACACAATTCAAAGTAATGCAACATGTTCTGTTTAGCATTGCAATTTATTTCCTGTATAAATTACTATATTTAATGGAACTAAGATATCGAAAATGTGTAGTGAAATTAATACAATAATTTTGTCTTTAATATACGATATCATTCTGATTTCTGTGCTTTTTGCAAGTTTACTATTTTAAGCAATGAATGTAATAAGACGATCAACCAAACACCGCCATATTTATTCATACTAAAACGTAATTATATCATACAAAACTGTTCCTTTAATCAAATTTGCTTTTTGGCGACTTAAGTATTTTATTACAATATAATAATGTGTCATTTTAGTAAAATATATTGAGTTTCATGTTTGTAAACGCTACCTATAACTAAAATACATTTTGCATAAATAAATAAATATTAGACCATCCACGAAATAATATTCTGTGCTACTATGCATTTACACATTAACATTGGAGTGAGATATACACTTTAGAAGGCGAATCACATCTAAGAACACCAATATGTTGTACTAGCGACCCGGCCCGGCTTCGAACGGTAGTACATCACTTTGCTCGATTGTCCATAATTTCCAAAGCGTACGCGATATAAGGGTTTTTTTAGTATTTTTTTCACATGTTCGATTACATTATCAAAGTTTACATACGGATCCCTAGCTTTTTTGAAAACATTCTATCGCCTATGTTCATCAGGGATTATATAGAAACCTAATGTTGGAGAAATCTTTCAAGTCGGTTCAGTAGTTTCAGAGTCTATTCAATGCAAACAAACAATCAAATCTTTCCTCTTTATAATATTAGTATAGATTTAAGTAAGTCATATACCTAATGTGTGTGCGTACTTATTGTAAGTGAAAACTGTAAAGCCGAAATCAGTAAAGCGTTCTCTCAATTTACTATGCATTTTGTCGCGCAAGAAGTAAACTAAAGCTCCCCTAAGGATTCACTGTAGCACGATTAACGGAGGCACTTGCCGCGCTAATGTTATTGTGGGTCAGTGTTTCTCAATCTAGACACCGGACCTAAGAGTACTTTATTCTTAGTATGTTAAAATTGTAAGTAGTGACGGTAAAATCTTAAATATGAAAAGTAGTAGAATTTTATTCGTAAAAATCTACACGTTGCTTTAATTGTTACAAAATTTTACTATCATGTAAGTACTGAGAGAATATTTCTAACTTTCAACAAATGTAACTTGGTTTTCAATTTATCCTTGGTGCAACTGTAGTACTAATGTATCCGGTGGTAATCGGCTTAGCGCTTCCTAAATAAAGGTTTGTTTGAAAAAGTTTGAGGACCACTGATATTAGTACGTACGTAATATAGACACTGAAGAGCACGTACATGAGTGTGATTCAATTTGCGTGGGGACCGAGTGGAAAAATAAACGCGAAATACGCTGGGTAATGAGCTGTATCTAATTTAAGATAACCGAATAATCTATCCAAATAAACATACAAGTTTGTAAAAATATAATGAAATATACTTAGAAACATAATACACGTGTTAAGCTTCCATCCGGAACTTTCGCTTCGTCCGTGTTAGAAAATACCCATCTAAGGAAGAACTAATTACCCGAACACATAAGTCACATAAAACGATTGAGTGTTAAAATAGCGCCATCTAGTAGCTAAGTAAAGAACTTCATAGCTCAATATATTAGTTGTCACGGTTGACTCTCTAAAAAATTTAATTTTTCAATAATAAAAAGTAGACCAAGCCACTATCAAGTCGGTAAATTGTCTGTATGCAAAATTTCGTATAAATCCACGTAGCACTTTTTGCGTAATTGACTTACAAACATCCAAACAAACACACAAATATGCTAATTTTAAGACTTACGAACTTTTTTCGGGTTATATTTCTTTTCTTTTTAATCTGTAAATTTATAATACGAGTAAGATTACAGAACCATAGATTAAAAACAAACATTTATTCAAATTGTTTTCATAGCAAAGAATGAGCGCTTAAAATAAAAAGTGCATCTTACATTTCTCAAAATGTAAATTACAATACTTTGTAGCGCTTCGCTTTGCGATTTCATTTAATACAACACTGCCGGGCTTCTTAAACGGAATGTTTATATAACTTCCTTCTAAATGGAGTTGGACTGCATTTCGCAGAGAAGTAAATAGCATTGTATTCAAATGAAAATGGTCGCCAATTTTAAGAGTACCTTTGGAGAGGAGTACTTGGACATTGCGTAATGTGAGCATTGTAACTTGACCATAAACATGACCATAGACTCATAAGACAGCCGTTTGGTTGTTAGTTATAACGTAACATCACGCCTGTATTCCCCGAAGGGGTAGGCAGAGGAGTGTAGTACACCCCCACGTTGTTAGTTATAGTATGAAATAATTACTTCAAATTGCAGCCAGCCGCTCGGGTGTCCAGATGCAAAGTTATAACCAACCACATAGTAATGTGGTAGATTCTTTGTAAAACAGTAATAATGTAATAATACTAATTAAGAAGAAATACACACACGGCTATATGACTCGAAATTAGGCAATTTAATGCCTGTGTTGAGGTAACTGGTCAGCTGGTAAACATACAATATACATAATACTTATATAGATATTTTTATTACACCCCGATACAGAACAAACAAATGTCATATACGGGAATCAAACTCACGACCTTCGGTTTTGCAGTCAGGATCAGCACTCGACCATGAGGCCAATATCTTGAAACGATCAATGTTGTTCGAAAAAAGAATAAATCAGCATTAAAATTTTTGCTCGTCCTACATGAAATATCCCTCGCGATATTCAAAAAGCTTTTCATTTAAAGCTCGTGCATCCGGTTTCCTGAATTCAGCAACCGTCATAAATCACATTTCGCTCGCCGCGTGCATTCCCACGGGTTGGACTGCGTGAGAAAAATATGTATCACATTCATGTACGTATGTACGTAGTACTTTTGTATTTAACACCATTATTTTTGGAATCATCTTAAATCTTAACAAACATAATCACTTGAAACTACATAACCGATCAATAAAAGAAAAGCGTTCATGAAATGGTTTAGTGACTAAAAAATTACTACAATTTGAAAACTTTTTTTTTTAAATTCTTTACTGAATTAATCTTTAATGTATAGAGTTAAGATATGGACGCTCGTAATGACGAGTTGTATGGCGAATGTGATTGTTGTTGAGATCTATATGTGGTATTCAGATATAACAATGCGGCACGCCCGGTTTAAGGACCAAAAAATGTAGAGGACATCAAGGGTTCACAGGGAGGGGTTTTGTAAAGTACCCAGATAAATATACTTCGACTCTATTGCAAGATATGACTACGTAAAAATAATGTATTGCAAAGCAAATAAACAAGAGAACAAGAAGGAATTTGATTTGTTACATTTTTTTATGGTTTGAGAGTAGCGAACGAGCTGGGAGCAGTCACGAGTCACCATGCTCCCGTCCATGGACAGCTGCAACCGACCCCTAGGAGGGCGGTGGGG
>DWEM01003194.1:0-11008 GCA_018245935.1 Agara belti belti | reverse complement strand
TTAGTGATAAGGGTTGTCCACCCTTAACATTGTTTGTTAGGCGGTACGAAGTTCGCTGGGTCAGCTAGTTACATATAAATGTAATAAAGTATTATATTATACCTACTGTTTTAGGTTACTATAACTTGCATATACTGTGTACTATTTGTATATTTAAAAACTTTATCGTGACACATGTTGGGCTCTTGGCCTGCCGATCGTATGTCCTCCACCTATGGTGCGTAAGAGGTTTGAGTTCCGCTTTGGTCCACACTTCGATGTTATTTTGTATTCGCGCGTGCGGGTTTCCGCTTGCTGATATTATTAACATTCGACCCCGAAATGTACGTCTAAACCGCGTTTTGCTTTGATTATCCTGTGAGTGGTCGGCTATAAATTTTATAATGTTCATGAATGCTAGTATAGAGAGTTATGTTTCTCTTTTGTACATAGCAAGCAAAATTTGTAGGGGTGAAGTTGACTACATAATATGTAGATTTAAAAGTGGATTAACTTCAGTTATAGCTTCAATTGTATGAACCGCTAGTGGTTTCTTGTAGTTTAGTCTTGTTTGCCATAAGGTTGATTAACAGTTTTGATGAAAATAAATTCTCACATTAATTAACAATGTTGACATCGCAATATAATAAACATTGTTACAACCCGCCTGTGACGGCCGGTGTTTATACTACGTATTATCGTGAGAGACGACATTCTTGCACGCCCGCTTCCTGTCAGCTAACAGCCCATTGTTAAGTATTTTGTTCATTTACTTACAAACAACTTCCAAATTCGTATTTTTGGACACGTCCTCAATTCACTGCAATTACATATATCGAATATTGGTTAATGTTCTTTTGACCGGTCATCCTTGATTGAGACCGATGGGATGGATGTATGCCATCCGCCTGCTTATTGTAGCATAGTCCAACTGTGATCATGAGATCAGACGTGGATTGGACCTTTTGGCATCAAAAGGCAAACAACTAGACCATTCTGGATTTTAACTAATTGCGATGATACATGCGCTACCTTTTACAGCCCTGCTCTGGTGGAAGGGTAAGACCCGTGTCCACATGTGCAGTATATGAGTTGGTGTCACTTTGATTTACGTAAACAATGAATCCTGAGAATTCATTTACTATTATTTCCCTTTATTGCACGTCGTCGTCTATATTAGATTATACCACGCGTCCACTTCCGGTGCTTTGCGCGTCACAAAATTATTTCTACGAATTATAAAGCGACATCGTAATTGTAAAATGTACGTTACACGTTGTTGGACGTGTCAGAGACGAACATATTAATTATGACGATATTTTCTTACCCTAAATTGACATTGCTTTCCAATGTTTTTGTGTAATGAATCATCTCGAAGCTATAAATTATTTGGAGTATAAAATAACGCGACGCGGCTTCAAAACTACGGGAGCAGCTGTACCAACAAGGACCACTTGCGCCGCCGAGCCTCCTGCGTCATGCGGCTAATTTCGATACAACACACCATCACCATTGAATAATATTACACTCTCATTAACCAAATCTATTATTCACTATCTATATATGCAAGTGTCGCTGACGTTAAACCAAATGTTTTGCTCGGGTGAATGAAATTATTGGACAGTTGAAGCATAAAAAAATTACAAGGATCTATTTAGGTGCATGGTTACGGTTACAGCTAGACTAGTAGATGCTATTTAACTATTAGGTTATTTTAATTAACTAGGAGCGAAATTAGGTTTTTTTTTTGGTCAAGAGGAATGGGAACTTGGTAATATTCAATATGAAGTAAGATAGACAGAAGCAGAAAGGCAAATTTAATATTTAGTCCAAGTGATAGCCTCAATCTGTCTAACCAGTGAACGAGGCTTTGAAAAATGCTATGACATTTTTTACTAATATCTTAGATAAAAATAATATGTTTAGCATGTTGACATGGCGTATAAGCAAACTATGTAGAATTTTGTTAAATCAACGCGTGACCTACCTCAAACACGTAGGTATTTCATTAGTTGTTACATTGTTAGTTTTTTGGCACGGATAATATTTATATCTTTATAGTATTTTTAATAGTTATGAATATCGTCATTTTTGTAAGAAATATATTACAAGAGCAGAGAGATAATACTTATGACTTGGTTAATGTGACGTAAAAATAATTTGGAAATATAGGATGTGATTAAACTGGGAAATATCAGATGATAACTTCGAAAGATGATAAAATTTTATTATTACTTACGATATTTTTTGGAGTTTAAATACATTTTTTATATTTCAATTAATAATTTTCAACAAATTATTTTATTTGTGAATTTTTCACCCTTCGAATCACTCCTGTTTTGATATTAGTCAAACCTACCGTACTATGGACTTTACATCCAAATTCGATTTGTAGACCACAAATTTATAGGTGTTTAAGTTTACAGGTCACAAGTAATTGACAAAGATGTACCGCTTTCTCTACGCAACACGATGTTACACAAAATAAAATGCATTTTCTGGTATACTTAAAATTGCTCGGAAATAATAATCATCTTTTATATTACAATCTACAAATACCAAAATCAAACGGTGAAAAGTAAATATGTATGTCCAAACACCAACAGCTTTAAACCGCATCATTGTAGGTTGATTATGATCTAATAACAAATGAGTAAACTTAAATAAAGTACATTAATAATATTCCTGTGACTTTGCCGTCTATTGTAAATGAGGTATATAAACAACGTATTATAGTTCATACCGATACGAGCCACACTTCATCTTCGCGTGTCGATGCGCCGGTATAAATTGAACGTAATCTATTAGCTAGTGCTAAACATATTTGATATGGACATACACACGGACACGACTACTGTAACAGTATTGTAAACATCGGAAAAGTACGAGATACATACATGCTTATGTTTAATATTATAAAGCGCATTCCTCTCTTTTGTCCTTACACGCTTTTGTCGTCAGCATGGTGGCCTTACGTCAGGATTAGCTCATCCCCCGACATTAATCATAGTGGCTTTTAGCTATATACGACAAGGATTGTTTATTACTATAATGCTTTGGATTATATGAGAAAAAAAACAATAATTATCATATTTTTCCCCCGCTAGACACGGTTCTCCTGTCATATTGAGAAGGTTTAAGGTTAAGGACTACTACGCTGGCCAATTGCGGATTGGAAGACTTCGCATACTTTATACAACACTATGGAAAACTGTAATTTCTGCAGATATCCTCTCGCAGATTTGTTTCACTGAGTTGTAACGAGTGAGTTTTAATTTTTAACGTCGGAGGTGCGTGCCGGGCTTTGAACCCAGATACTCGGAGTGAGAGATTGATATTCAAATTACTAGGCTATTCACCGCTTCAATAATTGTTAGCAATAATATTATAATCGCTTATTAATGATTACTTTAAATTAATCTCAGCTATGTTGAAGGACCAACTTTGAAAGCTTGTGCCCAAAATATGAAAAAAAGGTCATGAAAATTTTCCTCCAGCGTTTTTCATTAGTTACTTTATTAAGAACGGAGTAGTTATCATTATCATTCAAAGTAATCTTGTTAAATCATGTAATATAGTTACATTATATCACACATATTAACTAGCAAAATCTATCTCAAATATAAAAGAATATAAAAGAGTGCTTATGTAATTGACCAATAAAACTTGAACTGTTTCAATTTGAATACATTATTGAAGTACCACTGCGGTAAGTGTAACAAATATCTATATACAGTTCTGCCCTTCAATCGTGCGCAATTCGATGCTGTTTGGGCATTATACACCCAATGCTGTTGCATTACGCTGCACTCTACATCTATTTTAAATGCCGCGAACTCTCTCTGTTTCACCTTGACCTAACTTTGCTGCTGTCAAAAGAGAGAATAAACAACATTTATCATGTTGTAGAGAACATAACACGTGAGTACCCATGTACGCTTGAAAAGCAATAATTTGTAATCTGAACTGTTTTGAAATGCATTTACGTCAACGAATAAGATATTGCAGTTGAAATTACATTATGGTTTTGACGACTAAGCAACTATACGAAGTTACGTCAATGGCTTAAAACCTTGCCATGTCCGCTGTATTCAAACTTGTAGCCGTTGACGAAATAAATATTTGAAATCGAAGTAGGTGGGACCCATATTTGGATTGCAACTATTAAATTCTCATACCGTGTACCCTTAAATGGTGTTCGTATGTAGTGTACGATGAGATTTGTACGTTTATTATACATAGAATGATGTGTATATTTATTTGTGAATCTAACAACAATTGGTTCAGTGTCACCTTCAATTATTTGATATTTTATTTAGTATGCAATAACATTTATATGAATGTATAATACATATGTATGTACAGAATCTTTTGCGACCCTCATACAGTTGCAAATTATAAGCGGTCTGTAAAGTTAGCAATGCCAAGTAAAAATATCGTAATATCATCAACATTAGTTGATGATATTAAGTCACTAGGTACTTTAATATTAATACTGTAAGTATGTTATATTAACATTGATGAAAATTAATCAAAACTGAAGTTGTTGCTTTCATTTTGCCAAACCATGCTGAAACATCACCTTTTAAGTAAAGTTAGGGTTAGTATTTTTAGACGATAATTTCTATTGGTGAGATTCTTATTATTAGTTTAACACTCGCATTCCTGATTTTATGTTCTTCCAGAAATGCTTTAACGAGAAAATTATATTTCAATCGTTTGACACTAAAACATTGTTTCATCCTTCTTGTTTAATGTATGTCTGTTAACAATTTATCTATGTTAAAACTATAAAAACATTTTGGGATACTTAAGGATTAAGGTGAAAGTATTGGTATAATAGTGGGTGTTATTCTTGTTAGTATAATAAACCTTTAGTTTTTACTACTGTACCTGCTTCTTTAAGCCCGAAGAGTGTATTTTTAATCGATATAGTAGTCATGAAGGTTAAAATTTACACCACGGAATAGTAATAATAATCAGTTACAAGAGATCAAAAATTATAATAAAAATGTATAATTTCTTGAAGCGTAGTGTTTTTATTGAAATCAATTTTGATCCAAAAAACAGCAGATTTTAATGGTGCTGCAGAAACCAGTCATGATTAGGTGAACCAATGATTTGTAAGACATTTAGGGTATAGGTAGCCCGTTAATGCAATAGAGTTTATCTCTATAGGTAATTACTGTTCTCGTAATTACGTATATTTTCTCGTAACTAAATTTTAAGATTTTTCGTGTTCACAGACATTTTCTCGGCATTGGCGCAGTAAATCAATGCTACGTAATATTTTTATAATACATTGTGATCTTGTTGTTTTTGATAAGTCAATGTCTAATTTATTCTATAACTTAACACCACCGCGTTTATTTGGTGCTAGAACGTCATATTGTAAAGCGCCTTCAAGGTTCAGGAGTAGTACGTCACGATGTTATTGGAGCATATCTCCCCTTGCGTCATACACGAAGGACACGTGCCAGAACTATGTTTGCAATTACCTTACTTCGGTTACGTCCCAAAACATCGGATACACGATTGTACGTTATGAATTCTAGTTCTCGTAATTATCATTATGACGGTGACAGTCCTAGTAATAAAGTTCACCCACAATGAATCATATTATTTCCCCGATAAAGTTTACACTAGGCAAATGTGACGTTTCGTGGTATATGACATATGAATTATTAACGCATATAATTCCGATATTAGCCTTGTCAATAAAAGATCTAACGTAATATTAATTAATATTATTCGTACAGGAAGAAGAAGAAGAAGTAGTCCACTTTATTTACCTACTTATTTTTAAATGAGCGATAGACAAGAACAGTCCCATAATTACTATTATCCTTCGATGTAAGTACAAAATGGTTAGCCGGGATATTTTTGCAATGACTTGATGTTTAATTAGTGGAAATCAGTGAGGGGCTTATCCTTTTTTGCGATGTCATAATGACTGCAGCTTGTGGTGGGACATTCTGGGAAATATGTTATATAATAAGAAGGTAAAATTATTTAATATAAATTATAATTTAACTTGATATTTGTAACTGTAACTTATGTATATTATAAATTATCGATATAAGACTTGTTTTCCGTAAATACTTGTATTTACTCAAATGTGTGACTGCGTCCCATTCGATATGTGCCTAATTAAAAAATAACTAATAATACCTACTCTTAAGATCGTAATGTTTTAGTAACGCGAAAAATTCTAGAAGCAACAATCTGTCGATGTCATTTTATTATATAGGTAATTTCCCGATCTATATTCTAGTAGATAAAGTTTCAATAACTGTAATAACGTTTTCATTTAATAGATCGATATATGAAGCGTTGCTAGCGAAACAATTTGTCAGCGTCACGACGCACGTTCAGCCAGTAGGTGCGATCTATGCAGTTTATGTTTGGTAAAAAACAGAGGAGCAATGAAAACCCGACGCGAGCAATGTGCGGGTGGGCCGCGGCGCGGGCGCGGTGCCGACGACGTCACGCGAAATCCGGGGTCTCTATAAAAGCAATCGCGACCCTTCAAACTACACCATTCGCAAGCTAGCAGTAGACGTCGGTCCACTCACGTCGATCGCTTCTCGCGCTCTATTCTATAATATCGCTCACTTGTGATCGTGCCTTCGTCGCACATACTCGTACGCCATGACCGTTTCCAGCAAGATGAACAGCGTTTCGCGCCAGTCCGTATTGAGCCGCTTAGGCCCTGGCGGACTACTTTATGCCGCAAACAAAATTATTGCGGTACGTCATCACAAAGTGATCAGTGTTCTAATCCTTACGAGGAAGTGTTACTGTGTTTTGTTATACGATACAGGTGTTTCAACGGTTATTTTCATTGTTCTCAGGTTGCTTCCGGAAAAGATGAGGAGCGTTGGCGCGGCAAAGATGAAGGGGCTCTTTTCAAGCGTTGGAGACGTACCACATCTGTAGAGCCTGTTTCCGCCGCCGCGCCCGCTCCTACAGCACCTCCGTCGCAACCATCGGATTTACTCAAGTTTCTAGCTATTGTAAGTATTTTATAATTACATTTTAAGAGCCATTACAGATGACTAAACTACAATAAATAAGTGAACTAAATACAAACCGGAAGATATTAATAGTAAATTACTAAACTAAATGCTAGAGATAGTATTTTAATTAATTTATTATTTTGGTATAAATTTATTACACAAAATTTAATTATTTATTATCTCCTTTGCGTATATAATTCTGAAGTGGTAGTGTAGTAGATAGAACAAATCGTTATATAAATTGCTTGCATCCATACTGGGTGGTTCTCTGTCGTAAGCTAGTTTTAAAAATAACGCTTATTTTAGTCTTCAGATAAAATGTAATTATCATTCTAATTTCATCTATACTTTTGTTACAGACCGCGGTAGAACTTTCGGTGCCAATTACCGGCTCCTTGTTGAAAACACGATCGTCGGAATGGTTCCAGCTGTCAGGCCACCCGGGCTCGTTGGCCCCTGCCGGCCCGGGCACCGTGTGGAAGCGTCGTTCCGACGGCGATCATCCCACTCACAACCCTGAACGGGATGCTTATGAAGCACTTGCCGCTTGTCCACAAATGCGCAATGCTATCCCACGTTACTATCGGGAACTGGAGTATGCTGGAGAACATTTTATTGAACTCCAAGACTTATTACACGGGTTTCGCGATCCTCACGTTATGGATATTAAGATGGGTACCCGCACCTTTCTCGAAGAAGAAGTCAGCAACGCTCGTGCTCGCTCAGACCTTTACGAGAAAATGGTGCGGCTGGACCCCACCGCCCCCACCGAAGCGGAACACGCAGCGCGTGCAGTAACTAAGTTGCGTTACATGCAGTTTCGCGAGCAACAATCATCGTCTGCAGAACAGGGATTCCGTATTGAAGCGGTGAAACTGCCAGGACGGCCACCTCTTACCGATCTTCAGAAAGTACGAGAACCACGGCAACTAGCAGCCACGATAGCCAGATTTCTGGGCCACGACGAACGAGCTCGTCGCGCCATTGCAGCTCGCCTCCGCGAAATCAGGAGCCATTTCGAGAAATCTGAATTTTTCCGCACCCACGAAATTGTCGGTAGCAGTATATTTATTATCTACGACGACGAACGCGTTGGAGCATGGTTGATCGATTTCGCTAAAACGCGACAACTGCCTGAAGGTATGCAAGTCACCCATCGCAAGCCTTGGGAACAAGGAAATCACGAAGAAGGTTTTCTGTACGGGTTGGATAGACTGATTGAAATGATAGAAACTGCAAAATTGCCAGAAGCGACAGAGACTGATGTGTCGCGTTGAACAGTCAGGGATGAGACTCCCTGGACTCGCCCCGCGGTTATAGAACCGCTTGCTTGGCCTGCGCCCCTTTGTGCCACTCTCCTTGCGCCCGAACAAAGCCATGGAGATGTACAGTAAAACGCTTGTGTTTGTGCATATGAAAGACGCGATCTATATGTCGCCCAGTAATTGCATCTAGTCCTTAATTGTAATTAAATATAGTGTCATGATTTCTATTATGGTATTTTATTTTTGTGCCCCAAACATTAGGAAATATGCAACTATTTACATAACATATACTATACAAATACGTAAGAAGTGTTGATTACATAGACGTTATATGAATTTAGATATCTTATACATATCTTTCAAATTTTACTGTTTATGAATAATATGTTAAATTCACTTTTATCTAATGTGGACTGTAGTTAATGTAATGCTCTTACAAACGAAGTAAATTAGTTAGTGAACCACAGCTATTTATTGCATCAACATATTTATTGCAGTCCTACAAGGGCCTTAGTACTCGTATATAATTATGCCGGGATCCCGTCGTTAAAACACGATGAAAAATTAAAATATTTATACAAGTACGTTACAGAAATATGATCGCTCAGCTACATGGTGACCGATCTATGAACACCTAGTTAAGTATAAGCAAATTATGCTGCGATATTTATTTTTAATATTCCTAGTTTGTCAGATATTATTATAGGACACTGCACGCTTGATTTTTGGTACATCACCTCTCTTATGATTGCACCAAAGCAGCTACAACATAAATATATCATATCCTTCATAGAAACGCCTAACTTTATATATTAGCTCTAGTAATAGTTCGCAATGATTAAACCTAGCAAAACAATCTATAAAATCATGTAATCATCTAGACAGTCATATACGGAGATTATCTAAATACTGTAACGTTTTATATCTAACTTAGGTTTACAAGTAATTACTTAAACGACAAGCAACAGAGAAAGGTAGATGCAATTAAGAAATGCCAAGTATGATAACCAAGTTTATTTATAAGCTTGTTTTTAAATCTAAAATTATTAATCCAAAGATACACGACAAATAATATATAAAGTTAAAATGTCACGATTGTTATTCTAGTACAAAATAATACAATACAACATGTCAAGACTAACTTTCTCGATCTAGAATCCACTTAAAATGTTAAAAGTTACTGGCTAACTTTAATTAAAATCAAAAATAATAAAATATCATATAAATTTAGGGACTGTTCATGCAAAATTATAAAAGGATTTATTAGGAGTCAAAGAGAATTATAAAATATTGTGTGGATTATTCTAACTTCCGTTTTTCATTCCATTTCATTTTCTTTTTATCAAAATAATTAAATGTGAAATTAAGAAATCGGGTTACAGTTTTGTGATAATTGTCATAAGCAGTCATGAAACCAAAAACTCACTCACTGAGTAAGAATAATTGAAGTCAATACAACATATGTAGTAGTTCACTATCAATCCAAACCAGCTTCCTCCACTGGTAATTACAAACAATTTTATTAATGCAGCTGGCACTATAATAATAATAATACAAGATCATGTAAATTTAACATAATGATATCCGAAGATGACCATAAACATGATGTGACATGGATTATAATTCAATTACATTTATTTAAGTTAACACCTAGATATAACTAATATATGGCGTAAGTGGTGGTTTAGTTAAAACATCTGATCATAAAAATACTTATGAATAATATAACAAAACTACCAGAGTTATGAGTCGACCATAGTAATATTTTTCTTAGCCTTATTTGATTTGCAACTGTTTACCTTTGTTGCAAATCTTAGGGAATTAAGAGTCTCATTGAAACATTCATCGAATTGGTTGATATTCACCAACATAAGCGTTTTTGAATTGCCTCCGAGACTGGGCATCAAGAGATGAGTCAGTTTAGAATTTCTGTATGGTATATGGGACTGATTTGTTTGTAAAGACAAAATCACCTTAGACAACTCTGACAAGGATCTATTGATGTGTTTAGTTTCATCCATTCTCTGAGTCGTTTTCCCACTCTCTGAACCAGCCAAGTCTACCAAATTCAAATTACTTGTAAATTTCTCTTTCCGTTTTTCATTAATCGCCGATATCTTGATTTGGGCAACAGAATGAGATCTCGAGCTACGTTCATTGTTCAATGTAGCTGCTGTTTGTCTGTTACGTTGAGCAAATAACAAGAATCTGATGAATTCATGAGAGTTCTTAACTTCCTCTTCTTTTAATTTAGACACATATAAATCAGTGCCCTTTGAGTCAACCATCTTAATATCATGGCTTTTTTGGTCCTTACTTGCATCTAGCAGGTCATATATAACTTCATTATATATTTCAAGGAAGGATGCTTTGATAGTCAATGCCCATCCCATTCTCTTCAAATCCTCCATACAAGTAAATATCATATTTATAGATCGAGGTATTATGCCATATTTTTCAACTCCACAGCCGCCTTCCATAGTGTATGTCTTCCCAGAACCAGTCTGGCCATAAGCAAAAATACAAACATTATAACCATCTAAAGCTGACTGAACCATGGGAGAAACCTCTGCAAAGACATCCTCCTGAGAGGAATGTGGAGTAAAAATGCCATCAAATGTAAATGAATGTAATGATTTGCCTCTTCTGGCAGAGTTTAATAACTCAATCTTTTCAACTTCTATTGAACAAGCATCCAAAACATTAAGGTTATATAAGGGTTTAGATATTTCTGCATCTAAAGGA
>DWEM01003193.1:0-11008 GCA_018245935.1 Agara belti belti | reverse complement strand
TAAACGTAACTGGTGAAATGTGGAGGGTGTACTACACTCCTCTGCCTACCCCTTCGGGGAATACAGGCGTGATGTTATACTACTAATTTCTGCAATACTAAAAATTGTTAATATTTAGATTACATACACACAAAAGTGCCGTCTACAGCATTGATACGAGAATTAAAACAGAATTACTACTAGAAGCATAGAAGCAGGTGAGGCCATGTGACTGCCATCTTAATAATAGGTAAATAATCATAATTGCAAATAGTGAGAAAAAAGGTATTACCTATAGATAATTGGCATGATTTTGCCTAGTGTGCCATTTATTTAAATTCAACAACAAAATATATAATCTTAGTAAAGACTTTTGGTATCCTTAAGCGGATCAGAATCTATTAATTCGACCTAGTTGCTATCGACTCATGAGACTTAATGTTATTGTGTAGCCCTTTACTTAAAACTAAATGGTTTCACCCAACTTATAGATTTCCTCTTGGGAAATTGTATATCTTTTGGAAAATAAATATTATCTCAAGTAACAAAACGATTTTAAAATTAGTCTTAAAGCATACAAACTTCAAAAACGATAAAAATACATGAACAAAAGTTGGTCACAACTTGTCATAAGAATTTGACACCCTCTTTTTCATACTTAACATTTTTAACATAATTACTTTTGGTATCAGAAGAAAGTGTCATCAAAGTTCGTTCAAGTTTAAATGATCCTAAGGTTTTTACTCTTCGCTCTTCGAATAAGTAACCAACTAAGGGTTCATTTACATTTAATTGCTTTCGTAAATCTATAATTGTTATTTAAATGTTTAAATATATTTAAATGGGTTTCATTACATTACATGCAAACTAGAATGCATGCTACATACATACTCGTACATATGTACATACATACACGGCTGATAAATCTGTTATACACGTAACATCGTAAAATACGTAACTAAAATTATTACTTATAATACGATTTTCATATTTCAAATAATGTAATATATTCATTTGTCTTCATTTCTAATGCTTATGTATGAAGTAAACTGTGTTGGAACATTTTAAATTCTTGATAAAGGCTTTACTTACAAACTTTTAACGACATACGTGTTAAAAAACTAAGTGAAATGGATCCTAATTAAGGTAAGGTACATGTAAATTACTCTCCAAGTCGCTTTATCGTTATAATTTCTAAGATTTCTAATTGAGAGACCGTGTAGCATTGTTTGAGTGGCGTGCACATGGCTACAAACCAATATATGTACATAGCAGCCTGATGGATTAGCCTATAAGAGACAGCGGCAACAGCGGCCTAGCAGCTTGAAGCAAATCTAGTAATTTCATAAAAACTCTATTAGTACCTACCACTACAGGAATCTGGATATCTTGTTACTTTACATTATGTAGATGAATTCCCAACATATTAAAAACATCACTCCTATTAATGGTTTCAGAATACCTACTTCACAATGCTAGTTTCGTTTTTATTATATCACAACTTATTATATCTCTTTTCTAGTGTTATGTACCTATTTATATATTCTCAGACTTACACTTCGAATTGTAAGCACATTTTAGGTACCTACCGTATTGTTTGGGTTTTCAATTTAAACTTTCAATATGTTTATGTGAGTTTCACGTTCAATTCAAAATTTTAATTAATTGTTAATTGATTAATTGTATGCAAAGCAACCAAATCAAAGCTAAGTTACACAAATTCAAATGACGATGGTATAACTTTTTAGTGAAAACGTAGTTCTTATTAATAAACAATCAAATATCTTATAAGTATATGTCTGACATAATTATACTCCTTGAGATATATCAAACGAAATTAATATCTACGAACGACGGTGTAGGTACTAGCCATACATTTGTACTTTCATTTGAAAATAAAATGTACTCAAACTGTTTTTCATAATTCGAACTAGCTGGTCAACTTTCGTATTTGTTCGAAAAAAGATTCTCGCTCGCGTCATGAATCAACAAAGCGCGATAATAACGATGCAGTAAGAAAAGTGGCCGTCGGTTGTGTACCAACCAGCATTTTTAATGTGTTTAGTTGATAATCGCGTGCCGCGCGCAACGCTCGTGCCTTCGTGCAAGCCGCACGACCACTGCGACACCCATACCTCCCGCCGATCTATTTCTTGCCAAGTTCTCTCCTGCTTAGCCGTCGCATCTAGTTCCCTTTCCTTCTAATCAAGTGCAAGACATCGTTTGACGAGTCCACAAAGAGTCATCATTTGAAAACATTGAGAAAAGCCGGTTGAGATATTACGGACATTGGCGATAACAATTGATTCAAGGTATATAAAACAGCTAAGTTTATTACCCACACCGAGATGACTTACAACAGGTACATAGTACATACCGATAGTTTTAAATTTTCTCCCGAATAAATTACAATAACAAAGAGAAAAGTAAATTTTGCTGAAATCAAATTAGGTATTCAGACTACTTAAATAATTTAATATCTAAATGTTTTCATTTAGCACTTTTTGCGTTTGTGACGAAATCAACGAATAAAATTTCTTCTTCACTGCCAAAAACTTGAAAGAAAATTATCATTAAAACGGAGATTAAATTTACGTATGAAAAAATACAAAAATTAAAACATATGTAGATATAGGAAATAATACTGTTCTTCACACAGTTGTAGTTGGATATTATTTCTTAAAAGGTTACAAATGGTGTAATTAGTTTGGTGTGTTTACGACAGTATAGTGACACAAAGATACTAATATAATAATGAGGTAATGTTTGTGAGTTAGGTTGTATGTAGGAGGTAATCTTTCTAATCTACTCTTCCAACTTTTAAACTTCTTTCACCGGTAGTCTGCTACGCTATTACTGAGTGACATAAGCTATATTTTATTTAAAAAGACATTAGGGATTCGTACTAAAATTCCAATATTATAACCGAAAGTGTAAATAAAAGACCTATAAACTTCCTCACATCTCGTGCGCTGCTAAAACCATTGATGATTGAACAATATAGTGAACTACGGCTTTGTAGAACACATGATTATTTACAACAGGTTTACTCAACTTAATTCAAACACTTTTTTAAAATCTCAATTCCATCCGTGCCGGGGCGTGTGGCTAATCTATAAAAATTTTGCTACGCATGTTTATACGCAGAATTTTTGATATAAATAAAATATTGTATTACATGCAACGCATAAACAACAGGCGTCAAAATAATATTGTGATATATTGTCATACGAAAACTGTCACGCATATATCGATACCAGAATTTTGTAGTAAACTATGGCTTAATAGAGCGAGTCCCCCGCCGTCTCGCTGCGGTTCATTCGGGATAACGTTTGAAGCTTCAAAAGTAATTTCCTGTTATTCCCGCGTCCTGTACACTTTCGCTGTTTGATCTTTGTTTTTCGTTCGTTTTATTGGATCTTCTCTATTTTCATTCAACACATACTCATTATACATTTAAGGTACCGGGTTAAACCCCTTTGAAAGTAAATAATCCTCAGTTACCCCGACAAGCATGCGATTTTAAGAGAATTACCTACTTACTTATTTCCTTAATTATATACGCTTTATAGCAATATTTGTATTCATGGTAGTGCCATGTGGAATAAGTATATAGCTAAGGAAAGCGAGAAAGTTTAATATCGTAATATAAGGTGGTATCCAAAATTCATATAGTTGTTACTAATGTACTAGCACGTCATGAGTTGACGGCAATAGCGATATCGGGCCGGTTTCACTTCTATCAACTTGTCCACCATTCAACGCCGTATCAGTAGATCGATACAATAAAATTTCGTTTGATAGTAGGCACTTTTGGAAAATGCCTACTATCAAACGAAATGTCATGAATCGGAAAAATAATGAAACAGATTGAGTGCTTACCTACCTAAGAGTACACTTCGTCTCAAAACGTCGGAGAAATGTCTATTGGATAGGTACCATGTATGTTCAAAATATTCCCAACCGCTAATATTGTAATATGAACTACAACTTTTGTTTTTAAAAGAATAATAATCAATGGAAAATGCGAACAACATGAAATGTGAACTGCAGCCGTTATTCTACTCTTCATACTCTTCATACATACACGCCGGTTTCGAAGACGGATCCTGACTCCCCCATGTATGTAGTTTCAACGGTTCTTAATGTGTTTGATTGGTATTTTGATTTTGTTATGGTCAGGGAATCGAACCCACAACCATCGTTCAACTATTAGTGTCACAAACACAGAACTGTTTTGGTGAATAAGTTTAAAATGATTAAATACGTCTCTACATGTCCATTCGATAAAAAAAATTGTGCCTATGTAAATTGTTATTTATATTTTGTCCTCTAGTTCCCTTGAACAAAGACAAAATTCTAAATAATATGCTTATAAATTCTCTAGAGTACCCGCTCGAATGTTAAAGGAAAATTCTATTAAGTAATTATACTCAAACAATTAAAACAAACCCTCATTCCTAAATTGTGTTCGTATTTCAATGAGAATACCGGTTTTCAATACAGATATCAAACCCGATGCTACTTGAAATAAGTTAGATAGAAAAGCGTCCATTTGGCTATTAATAGTAGCTGGGGTTGGGCTGGCAGTTCACTCTGCGGATTCGTGGAATCCAGGAGTCGGAGGAATATCTGAAACATCCAACTTGAGCGAATGATCATACCAGTTTGCTTTAAGTTTTAATAGATATTTTAACCGTATTTTCCACACGAGTCGTAGAAATTGAAGTATATTGGGGCCAAGATTTTTCCATTCATCCTTGGGTAGGCATGCAAAATGAGCATTTTATTAGTAATTTTGATGCAAGATTTAATAAAATTATCAACACACTGTTGAAAGTCAAATTAACATATTATTGAAAGTGCAAAAAGCATTTCACTATTTTGACAATCATGTCATACAGATATTTTACAGATCATGTTAACTTTGGATTTACTCGTATTAGGATCCTTTACTTGGCGCTACGAATGCACTTGATAGTATGTGATGACAGTCAGTAAGAGACCTTTTGAACAGACACAATTATTTTAATGATAATGACTTAAATGAAAGTGTTAAGTGTTGCCGATATCTTTAAATAGTCGAGGCTGTGAATGTGGGCATGTGAGATTATCCTGCTGTAAAAAATATCAAATATCAAACAGATAATACGTACCTGATTCTCAGCATCAGTATTAATTTTTATTTCTTATTAATTTAAAATCAGATCATTAAATTATTATTTATCTAAAATCAGATTATAAGAGGAAATTAACAAAAACGATTGTTCCAGGGTTTGTAACATGTGGAACATGTGGGTACGTAGCACATACTAAATATTTAAAAAATATGTAGGTACTTTACGGACAGATATTTTGTCGTTACTGCTTTTTTGTATGTTATGTATAGATATAGCTTACAAGAGTATACATACCTAGATTATTCATGCAAATAATTTTGAGTCTACAAAGTCCCTTTCATTTTAAAAGCTCCTAATTGGCGTTAGAATATTTTTTTCCACTGTTTTCTGTTTGTCTCAATATTGCTCTTTACAGGCAACTTTGGCGCAAACCTTATCTACCATATATTTTTGTCTCTAATTTTTTATAAATGGTTCACGAATTTGTCAATAATTTATGGTTTTTACTCTAGATTAATCTATAGTATAATGTTAACATTATGAAAACATTATAAAGTATAATCATTGTTATTGAACTAATAAACTACAACTAATACTAAATTATAATTAATCCTGGACCTTGAAATTCAATCAAATGTTAAGCTTCATTAGGCGCGTTTAGGTTCGTTTTATCTTGTAATCAAATAATTCAGAAACATAAATGTTAGTGAAGCTATAGTAACACGATTAAATCCAAATTACCTTTTCACCATATATTTCTAAAAAGTATAAACCCAATTTTCAATTCGTATCTTATATACAACATAAAAGACAGGCTTAATAGATTCTAATTAAAATAACAAATAGTAGAAGAAACTTTAAAACATATGCATTAAATATATGGGTTGTATGCAGCCCGGTTTTCACAGATTTATATTTATCATTATCCTGTTAATTGTTTCGGGCATTCAATGTAGATTAAAATTATTAATTAAGCTATCATAGATTTAGGAGGAACACAAAAATAAATTGTATGCCTGCCGAGACTTAGCGCTTTATTACTAAAAGCACTTTTCGTAACAATCATTGTCAATATCAAGGCGCCAACAAATGGAACGACTACTATCGTACATGTCTCTGAATGGATTTCATACGTAGAGGCCTTTGATGCTTATTAAACTTAATAATGCCACATTAGTAAAATGCATCCGTGTGAAGCAAAAGCTGTTCGCTAGTTGATATAAAAAAATGTACAGGAAGAAGTTGAAGTAATCCAAAATAAATACCGAAGGTTTGGATGCTTGAAGAAACTCACGGTTTAAAACACCAATTACAACGTACTATTTTTATGATACTTCAAATTCATTAATGGACATTCTCGCAGTCAGAAACTTATAGCGTTTCGAAGAACTCTTTATAATTAAGTTGTGATGCTCTTACCAACTGCTCCGAATATTTCTGCGCTTTGTTCTTTAACAGTTAGTGGAGTTTGTAATATTCTAGTGAATTAAAGAGGCTTCAGAATTGTTGCAAAACTTCCGGACGACATTGATCTATACTGTCCTTATTTTAATTATGTTGATTAAATATAAACTGCTCTGTGTTCACTGATGCTGCGAGTGTACATAAATTATAAACAAAACATTTATAAAGACATTAAGCGCATAACCTGCTGTATCACGTATCTTTATACATATTTAAGGACTATATGGTCTCCGTCGCGACCTGGCGGCGCCCGATAGCAGCTCATGAAGAAATATAAATCTGAAAACACTTTGGCTGTCACGAAAATACACCTGACTTGAGTCGTTTGCTTAAAATTGGTATATATTCATAGTTTAAAAGTGATAATTTTAGTAGTATAATATCACAACAGTAGGAGTTATTGTTCCTATATCATATAACATAACATGATATCGTTATATGATTACATAATATTAAAATGTTATACTGTTAAGGTAGAATAAAGTGACCAAATATTGAAAGGAGATCACTATACTGATATAACCATTAGAGTCTTACTTTTATAGAAACCAAAACTAAAGTTTTTAGGTAAGATTAATTCTGTACACGTATGTCACATAACTCTAATCTCACCTGAGATTTAAGACAGCCGTAAAACACAATCGACATAGAATTGTATGTATATAGTTTTATGTAAGTACCTATACAAAGTAGTTATATGTCGGTTAAGCAGATCGATTGTGCTAGAAAATTATAGACATTGTTATTGTTTTTGGAACAATTAGCACTGACCTAAGTTAAATGTAGTTGTTAATATTTTCTAGTAGGCAACAAAGACTTAGAACAAAAACACCTCATGACAAGTCTACTTGGTCTCTTTTGTTCTTATGGAAGTGCAGGAACGCTTCGTGTAAGTGTCTATCTACTCTATAATACTATTGAGACCAATAGATTCATAACACTCTAAATCCAGTGCAATACACACAAGGTATCGTCATATTTATTAGTCATTAATAACTGCCAGTGCCATTTGATGATATGCAGATGTTTCTATTATGACACCGTGTTAGTATTAGCGTTGCATGTTATGGGTGCTCTTAAAGAAACTACATTAAACAGTGTACGGAATAAGAAATCTTTTTCGGAATTACTTTTTTGGAAACAAAATTATAATAATAGCGCAGACTCATATTAACAGCCATTGTTGAAAACCATAAAGCATATTTTTAACAAATAAGGATATATTATAATCATATGCTAAACGTCGTGACACTCCATTAAAAGAACAATGTAATTAGTCTGGAAGAAAATGAGTAGTGAGCAATTTGCATCATTAATAGCACAAATGGTCGTAAAACAATAAGTGCTTAAAATGTGGCATAAGTCATTTAAAATGACTTCCATAAAGTATGGCAATGGTATGCTTTGTCTATGCTAATATAAAAATTCTTTATATGTATATTTGAGCGAATTTAATTAAAAATCTATTTAAACTTAAATTTTTTTTTCATTACATAACAGTTACCTTAGACAATTTCCACATTAGGCAATTATATGACTATGTGATGACGGCGGATAAACATACATATACCTACAATATAGTACTTATATAGATATATTTATTACACTTAGACTCAGAAAAAACAAATGTACCTATTTATCACACAAATTTTCTCCCTGGGTGGGAATCGAATCCACGACCACCGGATCAGCAATCAGTGTCTCAAACCACTCGATCACGAGACCAGTCACGATATTTCTTACGTTTATGGAAATGCTATGGAGGATGTTATATTTGACAGTTTAATAAATTTCACAGAACTGGGGTGACATTACGCCTCCCCCCTTTCAGAGAACAGGAACGACTAATGTACTTATATAATATATATTTAGGAATCGAAGATCTGCTCCTAGGGTAACTTCCTCTGTCTGAAGTAATCTAATCTTGATTAGGTCACGCCGAGGCTTTGTTATGCCTGAAAAACATCTATTTTTGACTCTTCTTATGCTCGGATTTCGTCATAATAGAGGAATATTTCAAAAAGTTTGATAACGAGATCCACGAGATATAAGCTCTTGACAAAGTAGTAGAAGGACGAAACTACGCACGTACTCGTATTGTGCGCTTCCAATTTACATGAAAACCACTCGATCGTTTTATTTTTCCTTAATCGATTACAAAACCAAAATATCGAATTGAACATCAATTAATAAAAAATATTACTATATCACAATAAAAAAATTTAGTCAATTACGTAAAATTCGATAAAATGCACCGATTTTAACACTCGTAAAGAAACTAGACCTAATTTTTGTAGATGCATTCAAAATATATTTATATTTGTTTGTTTAAAACTCTCTGTAGCTGTAGCGTAAACAGTACAATCTGTACTTTGAAGCTTAAGTTATTCATTCCTGTTATCCTTGAGGACAAAGTTGGACGAGTTTATTTATGAAAGCAATATTTGACCGAGGAATAAGATACGAGTATGCTCACCTGTTAATGGTATCGCAACTACGCAACTGTCTACTTTTCGGGAACGGCTACTTTATTGTAAGAAAGCATGCAATTACAGTGAAAAGATACAACAAAATACATATACATATAAATGCAATAAATACAGTTTTTATTTCAACTCGATGTAAACGGTTAATCCACTGGATAAGACAATGGCCTAAGGTCTTGACTTGTGGATTTAAGTCTAACCACTTAAAGTGGTATAATAGATTATGGTTCAAGAGTTCGTTATTAGAACACTCATTCGCTGCGGGTTTTAGAGTACGCTGAAAATCCATTACCAATTTCGATTCAACATGTCAAAATCATGTCATTCGAGATGTTCAGTTAAATAACTTCGGTATGGTTCGAGTAACATTGATTTTAGGCTAACATTCATCTGCTCACCGACGGACTGTGAACCAGTTTTACCAGTTAGGAATATAACACAAATATTATTAATTTTACGCCGATAATATCAAAGGTGTTCAAAGAAGATAACAAGATTTATAAAACGAGTTTAATTGTTAAACCACAACAGTGAGTTCGTTAAAAGTATTCGCGATCGTTTACCAAAAATTAATAAAAAATATGGCAGCTTGTAGAAATAAATAAAATTAGGAATAGGAGCAACTAAAAGCTGTCGAATTGAAGAAGGCATTCGATGGAATTACGTTTATACATGCCTAAATACATTCGAATGTGCTGCCGATGTCCACCTATACGTATTCAAGCAACCAATGAATTGCGATTGGAAATGGGCTGATACAGACACTTGGCCAAGAAAATTATCAATGGCTAGATAATTATAGCAATCCTGTATTGTACAGTACTTTGAATAATACAATACTGCTGCAGTAGAGTACCGCACTGCAACAAGAGCTCTGTACTGTTGATTAGTCAAAGTTGTGTTTATGTCATATTTTAGCCATTATAAAGCAATAAATGCTGTGTCGTGAACGGAAAGCGAGATGAACGATTATAAAAAATAGAAAACAAGCAACGGTAACCGACATTGAAAAAGATGCTGAAGTAATTTTGAAAGGGAAGGAAAAGAAGGATTGAATATAGAAGGCTAACAAATATTATAACTCAGAAAATGAAAGTTTTAGGCACCTTTTTAAGTTAGAAATATTAATTATTGCATTTACTTACCCTAAAGAAGCGTTGGATATACACCTCGAGCCCCCACGCTCGGCACTTAAAAAAAATTAAGTTTCGGTGAAGAATTGATGCCTGAGGGAAAACAACAAAGTCAGTTCGCAACATCTAAGCCAAGGTCGTGCGTTTTATTTAGACGGTAGATAGGTGTTTAACGTTTATGTAGATAATGGCATCGTGTGAATGTAAGGAATAATTTACAGCTTCGAATAAACTTCCATCGTTATGAACGATGTTGCAACTAAACAGCAAACGATGGAAATATCATTATAACACGTACTCCTAAGCCAAGTACTACACTTAGCGGCGACATTTAACATAACATGTCAGAAGTTGAAAATAATTACGTGCCTTTTTTATTCTCTACAAATTGATATTTAATTGCCCTCGTATACATTTGTGGTTAGTATACTCTTATAACACACAAAGATATTATATGACTAACGAATAATATCTACAGCAAAACGATAACTTAAGATCAAACAGAGATAGCTACTATGTATAAGTAATGTAGGTTCTGGCACGTTTATTGCTCCATATGCCTAAATTTTCGCCATTCACAAATATTCGACGTCATTTCAAAAAAGGGCATAGTAGATAATACTCGAAAAAATCCAAAAAAGACTTATTTGGATCTTGTAAACATGATATAAAAAACTTTGTTTAGCATACGACTGGTCAAAAAAGCCAATTTTGAATTATAGCAACTTATAGTAACAGTATGATAAAAGTAATAGTAGAAATAGTACCTAATACTGGTGATGACGAATAGTGATTATTAATTATCTTAGGATAATAAATTAGAATT
>DWEM01003192.1:0-11009 GCA_018245935.1 Agara belti belti | reverse complement strand
GGCGAAACAGGCCGCTCGTAGACCAGAACACAAAAAAAAAAACCCAAAAAACAAAAAAAAAAAAAAAAAAAAAAAAAAAAAAAAAAAAAAAAAAAAAAATATATATATATATAATTAACATTATCATCTTAGATCCTTTTTTTTAACACTATGCTTACTTTTTAGTACTGATACAGTTAACTTGGATCAAATTCCAATTTTTCTCTATGCCACATATTTGGCAAGCCTTTGGGGTTAACGTTGACTTATATATCTTCTGACTTCTATCTGACATCTTGGCAAACGGCGTGAAGCTCTGACGCCGTCAACTGGCGAAACCTGACCCCTGAACTCGGGGCTGAAAATTGGAATGACACCGAGCACCAGTGTGTGAAATCTGCCAATCTGCATGTTTCATACTATGACTTTCAAACATTTTTCAATATTAGAGAAGACATGAGTCCAGCTGTAACAGTAAAGGATGTTGCCCCAGACGGTGGAGCTGACCAACGTCCCGCCGGCGCTGTCGGCGGTGCAGACGGTGACGCCGGTGCGCGACTTCTTCTCCGCTCAGCAGCTGGTGAGCGTGAGCGTGCCCGGCGTGTACACGGTGGCCGCGCAGGCCGCCTTCGTAGACGCGGCCGGCACGCTGTGGAACACGGGCCCCAGGACCGCCATCGTCATCAAGGTGCATTCCACTGGCCTCGTGGCCGAGTGACCCGCGGTTGACCACCCAAGATGAATGTTTGTGTGATTAGCACAATTGTTTTTTCTGTGTCTGAATGTAATAAAAATATCTATATAAGTATTTATGTATGTTTATTAGTTATCTAGTTACCATAACACGAACATCGAGTTGCCTAATTTGAAATCAGATAGTCTTGTGTGGAATTGTCCTACTCGATATGTATTATTATTTTGCAAACAAAAACTTCCTTATTATCGCTTGTAACTCAATACAAGGGAATCTTACAACTCGTCCAAATCCAATATTTTTATATTTAAAATAAATTTAATTACAATTCAACATTAATTTCATTACAAAATAAATAATGGTTTAAAAAAACTAAAAACCTGATTTTAATGCAATTTTTTTCATTGGTTCAGTTCTACTAATAAAGTTAAGACTGTCATAATCAATAACAATCAAAATATTTATAAAACAAACAACTGCCACATTAGTTATAGGCGTGATGCAGCATGCTCAATAATCAGTTATGGAGAAATGTAGGCTGACAGTGTTTCTATTATCAACAGCCAGGAAGAGAATGTGACACCTGTCAAGAATAACCACACTCTTTAATCATTATCTGTGTTGCTACTAACGAGTTAAAAGAACGTAAAATATATATATTTCTCAGGTCCACGATGATCCCAGCACGAAAGGCAACACTCAAACTAGTCGGGGAAGATTTTAGTAGGTAACTAAGTTTGTAATTGTATTACAGTAACTATCTAAGTTATGTTAATAAACGTTTTAAAAATGCCTTCGGTGGTTTTATTGAACGGAGACTGTATGTAAATATTTCCTAAGGATTATCGATATCATTACGGTGCTTATCGGTTGACAGTGACGCTGCCTCGATTTAGTGTGTCAACCTGACGTAACATTCTCTGACAATTCCGTTCTCGTGCGTTCCAATTAACGTTCTGCCAAATATAACATTTGTTTTTCTCCTTATAAAGGTATACTGATTATTTCGTATAGTCGCCACCACATTTAAATATCGGATTTTAAATTTTCAACATAACCGTTAAGGTAATAAAACATTATTCAACAACTGAAATCTAAACACCGGTTCCAGCAGACTTCCGCATTCATATATAAAGAATAAACGAACTCATTCATTAAATTTTTATAAAAAGAACAGAACAGAAGAGTTTATCATCTATTTTCACTCTGTATTCTTTATATATTCTACTATAGTGGACGGAAAATAACAAAAATTAAGGTTGTTCAAAACTGTGACAAAAACTGTTATCATATCTCTAAATGATAGTGAATTGGCTAAAATAGACATGGTTATTGCGCAGTATAACGGCGGTGTCCGAAAAAAATGCGTGAAATAAAAGTTATATTTATTCTTATTGCGTTAGTTCATAAAGTCGAATGTCGGACGTTCTGTGAAGATTCGAAGTGTATGTGCTTAAATAAAACGAACAGTTTTGTAGTAACGTGTACCAATCATCCTACTGTGCTTGACGCTCCTTACAATTTTCCCGATAATATAACGACTTTTGATTTGTCACGGAACAATCTAACATCTATACAACGACCATTTGTCTCTAACACATTGATCGAGCTATTGTTAGCGAATAATCAAATAAAAGAAATAAGTACCAATGCATTCAGTTTACCATCGCTAAAAATGTTAGATTTAAGTCACAATAACCTCCAATTTATACATCGCAATACATTTACACAGATAAAAAATGTGCAGTATCTAAATTTAGCCAGTAATCAATTTACTACGCTCAAATATATTGATTTCTCTCCTTTAGAAGTTCTACGTGAACTTGTGTTAGATGATAATAAAATAGGACCCAGTTTGGAGAAGCACAGTTTATTTGAAGGGGGCTGTAACCTGACCGATGCAATACAAACCATATCTCTAAGAAACGTCAATTTAAGTGATAAAAATATAAACATGTTTACGGAGGCAAAAGAAAATTTAACAAACCTAACACTTTCGTACAACAATTTGTCTACCGTTTTAGTATTACCAATTAAGTTAAGTTATTTAGATATATCAAACAATCCAATAAAAAATATATCATGGGACGATTTTTTTGATGCAATATACCTAGAAGTATTAAAACTTAACAATATATTGATAGAGGAAGTGCCCGATAACGGTTTTTTATATTTGTGTTCGTTAGAGAAATTAGAATTAGGGGGTAACGTTCATTTAAAAAAAATTAGTTCCAAAGCATTCGGTAGGGAAATACGGAGGGACCAAATAGATTTGTTGGTAGATAGTTTGAGTTTAAGAGGTGCCAACTTGACAACACTGGACAGCCGGATGAAGGGAATATTTCAAAAGATAAAACGAATCGATTTACGAGACAACCCTTGGCACTGTGACTGCGAGATTGCTTGGCTCAAAGAAATTCCAATACCGAAAGATTTTGTAGACTTTCGGCGAGTATTTTCTGCTTAGTTTATCTTTTTTATTTGCCCTATCTCATATTTAATAGAGACCATCGTACTTATAGAAGCAAATGTGTTTTTTTCAGATGTTCTACACCACAGAATCTTTACAACAAAAGAATTCTTGAATTAAACACGTCCCAACTCATCTGTGAGAAGAAGCACTTGGAAAACTACCAGAACACAAGTATTAACATCGTTACATACTGTCTTCTTCTAACAGCTGCTGTTCTAACGATGTACATGTTTATATTCTCTCCGAAGCCGATTATTTATCGTGAATTACCCGTGGAGTTCCCACGCACGCCGTAGTGAATATGAAAACATTATAACTGGTAGTCACTTTGACTAAATAAATTTGTCCTATCTACAACCTACCAAACTTCAGATGTTACAATAAAAAGTGTAAATAAATACATCAAGTGTTCGGTATAATTTGTTTTGTAATTCAATTATTTCCTTACGGTTTTTATTGCCAATTTGATCAATAAAAGTGCTAGCGGAAAAGTCGAGATTGCTTTTGAATTGACCTACGTAATACAGATAATAAACGAACTATTATTCACATTTTTATCATTTACTACATTCGATATCATCCATTCGAATCATCGTATAATTAGAAATCAATAAGTAGAAGTTATTGCTCTAAAATATACACCTACATACCTCGCATTGCGTATTTATTTCAGACTTGCATATCTACATAATGTGAGTTTGGTTTTCAAAGCGATAGGCAGAATCTAAAAATCTGTTATCGGTTCAAACCTGACAGACTTTCGTCTCTTTTGCTTTAATACAACTCATCATATATCCTCGTCTAATGAATATACTCTTGAGTTATCAGTATATCTGTTTTATCGTTTTACACATAGGGATCTACTCTTTGGTTTTATAATTACTACCTACAATTACACAATATGAACCAATTTGGATGTCAAATTTCAGACGAGAAAATAGGTACATCAGTAAACCGATAATATGTTACGTAAATTTACATAATTATCAATATATTCATAATAATAATGCGATTGTCTGTCTTGTGAGACATGCATAATGAATAAATATATAATAGAGGAAACGTGAGACACACAATTTTGAATACAAGACGCGTTGTTGCAAGCAATATAGAGTTAGTGTGGATTATACGGACGTTTTACAATCTTTGTTCGCTGGCACAATAAGCGCGAAGACTTAGGTCATACGGCGTGACGGTAAACATAGTGAAATGACCAATAATCACTCCAATATCACTGATAACGGCTATCAGTCGGTTGCTGATAACAGCGCAGCACGTATGTATCACAATGTTCTTGACAGCGCTTCACTAATCACGAATCGAGGATGCGCGCCGTGTACGTGATTCTCGCCCTTACGGCGTATAGCTATAGTGTCGAAAGTTGGACGATCTGTGACAGTGATTTTTGTATATGCCGATACAACAACAAAGGTAGTAGAGACTTTGCCGGTGAAATTATTGACTGCTCGTACAATCCAAGCGTCCTTGAAACGGATAATGCTTTACCGAACACAGCTTTTTCTCTAGATTTGACCAGAAACAATTTAACTGAAGTCAAACCGTCAAAATTACTCACATCAGCGAATTTACATGAGCTATTACTAAACAGTAACCAAATAACAGAGATAGCTCCAGACGCGTTACAAATGCAGTCCCTAAAACGATTGGATTTGAGCGATAATGAACTGGAATACATACATCCCAATACTTTCAACTTAATCAAGAAGCTGGAGTATTTAAACTTGGCCAATAATAGATTTACGACGTTTGAGAAAATCACTTTTCACCATTTGGGTGGTCTGAACGAAATCATTCTGGACAACAACGATCTAGGTGGAAGCTTAAGAGAAAAGAATCTATTCGACAGAAACGGTTACGGATTAACCGCCAAAATACAATCTTTATCTATCAGCGGAATCAACCTGAATTCGGTTTGCGAAAATTTTTTCGTTGACGCATACAATTTGAAAAGGCTGATAATATCCAACAACAATTTAAAAGACATTTTCGAACTACCATTCACTTTGGAGTATCTTGACTTGTCAGACAATCCCATTCCGGAGATTTCTAGCGAAGATTTCGCTGACGTGCCAGGATTGAAGGAATTGAAGCTGAACAATTTAATGATAGCTGAAGTCTCCGAATATATTTTTTCGTCCTTACGAGGCCTGGTTCACTTAGAATTAGAGAGAAACAAAAATTTGACGAAGTTCAGTGTTTTCGCTTTTGGCCAGGAGGTCTTGGATGACGCTGATGACTTTCTTTTAGAGTACTTGTCGTTACGAGGATCCAGACTGACGACAGTTGATAAACAATTAGAAATACCCTTTGGACAGCTTATTCATCTGGATCTACAAGGAAACCCATGGAAATGTGACTGCAAACTGACATGGTTGAAACGGCTGCAGATTCAGCCGAAGGACTATGATCATTTACGGTACGTTTTCAGTTCATTCACTCTAAAATCATTCACAAAATACTGAAATCTTAAGAAAACCTGAGGGTTCTCCGAATTTTTCCATAATCCTGTGTTCTCATCAACAATCATAATGTTCTCCATACTTTTACGGCCTTTGTGTAAAATTAGTCTTGATTAGTACTTTTACAGATATCATAATTACATAGATAAGGGGTATATGTAACAGAACGTTCGTAGTAAAAATAAAATGTCATGTCATGACAAATGCTGTTAGTTCACTGATTCATTCGTCATTCGTTCAATTTCAATGTTACATTTTCCGTCTACTCCGTTCTACTAATATTTTTTTCTTCAACTTCCAGATGTGCGACTCCGAAGCGTCTTTACAACAGTCGAATATTCGATTTGGAAAATAAATCATTTGTGTGTCAGGTTGAGAAACGTCACATGGGAGTCGCTATAACTGTAATATCACTTTGTGTGTTATTTATCTCGATTGCGCTGTGGATATTTATGTTCGTGCCCAAATTTCAATCCGCGTGTAATTTTGTAAAGAATTGGTATACACCAAGCGTGGGGTACCACGTTTTACCAGTTTTATCAGAACCTTGCACTTAGAATTTAGAAGTAGGTATCCACGTTACCAGGATTTATAGTTATTAAAATGATATTAAGTTTTATGATAGGTAGTTTAATGTGCAATATTTAGATAAATTAAGAATTTTTTTTTTATATTATATGTCTGTGTAAATACAGGTGTAAGGCAATTTTAATAGAAATGGGGAAAAACCGTAAATCAATTTAAAAGAAATTGCTTAACATTTACACTTTTTCGTTTCGTGATACTATAATTTAGGTAAATTAATATATTGAATAGTTTTAATTTTAATTATATTATCTTTAAGGCGTTGCATTCAAACTGAATCGATGTACCGATTTTAAACACGTGACCCAATTAGTAATTAACGGCAATAAAAAATATAATATCACACTAAATTCAATCACGTGATATGTCTGGTGACTACTAGTTTGGGGTCAGGTAGTTGCGTGTTGTCCCAAGATATTATTATTGCTTCCCTAAAGCAATTGTTGTATAATGGCACCAAAAAATACTAACCTCGTCTTGTCACTGTTATGTCAAACTCGTTATTGTGCTTGAAATGTCACTACAGATGCGTTGCGTTCATAGTTAATAAAAGACGCACTGAAATTATTTCGATAGAATTTCAATATACAATTGTTAATTTTTATGTGGATTTTCAATGTCATCATTGGAAAATTTACCGATTTACATTAACTCAATGTAACAATGTGTATAGGAATATAATTTTTTTATTTTTTATATAAACTGAAATTAAAGATATTAGACAAATACCAATGCCAAAGGCCACCCTTAACTTCAAAAAGACAGGTAACCAGTAATGAGGCTTAAAAAAGTTATAGTCAGGCTAGTAATATATATACACGGGCTAATGATACATCCGTTTTAGAAGGAAAAATGAAAAACAACAATATAGATCACTTCATATATTTATAAAATACAAAAGTGTGTAAAATGTAATAACATTCCATTGTGCTGTTCATTGGCTAAGAGGCATACGTTTGTGCTCCCTATGTGATGAGTATTAAATTAATTTATAATATATTCACTAAAATAGTTTTTTTCTTCATACAAACAAGAGAAAACTGAGACTAGCTGTATAAAATATCCCGATATTTATAAAATATCCCAACATTCTTAACGAGTTATTTGCTATTTGCTTTTTGATGTAAAAACATACTGAGGGTAGAGTTCCAGACACCATTGTAAATATAGCCGATTTCCATCATATATATTTTATGTAATATGTCTGGCATTTCAAGCCTTTTTGTTGATAATGCTGAATATTTTTCGAAAGGAACATATCTTCGTAGTGGACCAAAATTGAAAGTAGTGTATTTTAATTGAATACTAATATCTTTTCGCCGATCTCAAAACAGCTCTAATAGTCATTTCACAACGAAGCATTTCGTTCTTTAACCCTCAGCGTGTTTCAACACTAAACATACATAGTATTTTTTTTGCACTCAAGAGAAAATCATTCTTTAGTACGCACATACATATATAATGTCACGCCTGTTTCACGTAGGGCTAGGCGGACACTAACGGTTTTCACAAGGCTACGGTTCCGACAAAGACTTTCATTAAAACGTTATTTAAAAAAATACTAAAATTGCATTGATATAATTACATTCAATGATATTCTATATATTATTATATATACTTATACGAAAAACGTAGGTATCTACTTACAGTATGAAGCAGGCACAAGCGTTTTACAAGGGCTGCACTTTTGAGCAACGTGACGTCACTATACTATGATTTAAAAAAGATTCTCTTCAGTCTATGAGCAGCGGAGATTACTCTTTGCTTTACGAATCGAATAATTTGCCAAAAAATTACCTTCGCTTTTCTAACGCCAGCGAAAGTAACACCGCGGGGCACAGCTAGTTTATTTCTATAACATATAGATACGAAAAGCGGACCACTCCGCTGCGCACGCTAACTCACCACCGCCGTAAGTCTACGAGCATAGCTTTTTAAATTACGATATGTTATTATACAATAAAGCTAATTTCAAGCCATCTTTGGTCGATCAGCCAAACGCCAATAACTCGGGCACCTTATTTTTATATTTTCATTATCAACTTGTAAAATACACAACCTTTTCACGCAGTCAATATTGTTAGCATTAGTCTTGTGCAGTAAGACCGTAGGCACATTGAGATATTACCAAGCTTTATTTTAAGAACCACCCTAATGTTTACGATTTTTTTTCTCACAAGTGTCTATTTCCGGTGTCGATTTGAATAATAATAAATTAAAAATGAGGATGTTTTTTAAAGTTATGTCAATTAATTTTAAATAAAAAATACATATTAATAAGACATAAGTCACACACCAAGGACCAAGGACCAAGCTCTTAACCTATGTGACATATAACCACACGCTATTCGAGCCAAAATTAAAAAATTGCATCAATTATTTTACATGTTTTTGTTAAAATTTACCGAATTACGAAATTGCCACACAATTTTTAGTTTAATTACACTAATCACCAATATTTAGTGTAACGCACAACATATTTAACATGTTATACAGATGAATGGACCGGGCAAGTCGCCTCTGAACAGTACCTAGTATCGTGTCCTTCACACAGGCACACAGCAATACTAGTTCAATTGCCTTTTACTAGGACGAATTTCACAGAAATGCAACTTGAATATTTCATAATACAATCAAAAAATGGTAATAAATATGCTCTAACATGATATGATTTAGCTTAAAAATGTTTTCAAAATCAACTTAAATATTTTACTAAAAATCATAGTATTTTACATATATTTTGTTGAATATTTTTAAGTAATTTTGAACCTTATGGCCGCATAATAAGAGTTTCGTCATTATACGCTCAAGAAACGTCAAATATTTATGTAATTACATATGTCAAAAATCTTATATATTACAATAAACACATGATACATAATTCCTATAAATATGTGTTCTTATAAATAACATTTTCACATTTAGCTAAAAAAAATTATACATATTTTTGTGCAAAAGAACACCAATTCTGTAAAACTACCCAATCACCCCCTCCAACATCCATTTCGTCTAAAAACCTTATTAAACATATATGACACAAAATGTACAAGAAACCAACCTTTCATTTACACAATAGAACCCGTTCATTCAATCAATAAAATTCATTCACCGTCACTGAAAAACTATTTTAACCTATCACTAAGCATAGATCATGTTCCAAAGCATTTTGTAAATGTTACATAGAGTTAAATGCATGTAAAGTCTTTTTTTAATGGCTTTTTAACACTGAAATATAATAAGCATGGCATAAGTTTATGCACCAATATTAACAAAAATTAAAAAAAAAAGTTTATTTACATTGACGATATGGTGATTGAGCCGCAATTCGTAAGAGTGATCGTCTTAAAAGCACTAAGATGTCCAATCAAAGGGCGAGACCAAATAGATGTATGGATATTCTAGAAAATGTTACAGATACGACGATAGAGAAGGAAATCTGAAGTAGAAATGTTATTAGCCTTATTAGTATTCGCCTGTTGAAAATTAATTGAAAATTGATAATTATGTAATTTTGTTGATAAATATTCTCGCAAAGTGAAATGTATATATGTTAAAGAAAACAGTGTCCTTAATCACATATGTGATTCTCAGATGTTTAGCTATTGTTAAAGCTGTTTCACTGTTGTAAAAATTGAGATTTAGAGAGGAGAGTTACATACATTGATGGACCTGTGTTCCAACACGCTCCTCGAAAATCCCACTTCGTAAATAACTAACCATATTTATTATATTTCAATGCTTGTAAAATCCCAAGGAGTATCTTTTTATCACTATAACATATTTCGTACAACAATTGCACAGACTGAGATTCACAATACCGATAAAATGAGTATATCATAATAATACTAATATTTTAAGTAAATAAAAGAATCTTGAACCAATTTCATTTAAACTAAAATTAATAATAATAATACACTGAGATGTCGGACGTCAATTAATTTGGAATTAATTTAATTTTAAAACAAACAATAATTTAATGGTTAACAAATCATCAATGATAAGGTCATTATTTTGTATTTAACTGTCAGAATAACAAGAGCCACATAGATTACTAATATAATTTTACGCATTTGTTAACACTTGCACAAGTATACTGTTACACATTTAAAAGGAAATTGCACAAATTTCTATACTTGCATGTTTTTAAATACTCATGCATAATTATTATATGTGGGTAGCATTCTTGCCAATGTCACCAATTAACATAGGTCAATGACCGATCGTAGTCCACAAAGTTATCTAATAAGGCAACGAAATAATAACTCATAGTAACCGAATGAGTAACAGACAAACCTAAAAATACTCCAAATGTCATACCAGTCTGTGGTCCTCCTCGGGGGAGTACTCCTCATGTCACACTGACGTCTCGGAGTTCAGTCGGAGAATGAATCGGTTGCTCTTCGGATCCACCACCTCCTCGGAGAGGCTGAACTTGGGCAGCTGCTTTATCGAACATATCAGAGATATGTCACCTTGCCGGAGCTGGAACTCTATGCCGTCGGCCAGCGGCCTCGCCAGGAGCTCGTCGGAGATGAGGGACCAACGCTGCAGCGACCTCATCTCCTGTTCCGCTGCCAACACTGGCCCTTCCACGAGGAACGGCTCCAGGAACGCACGGGGCGACGCGTCCTGGGATAGACATCGCGCTAAATGAGCTAGGACCTGAAACAGAATGGTTAATATAAATTGGTCTGACGTTATATCCTATCCTATAAATATCCTAGTCGCAATGAAATGTTTGTTAACTTAGGCGAAAGAGTGGATTGAGGTCGGTTGGATTGGAGCGATGTGTTGTTGT
>DWEM01003191.1:0-11012 GCA_018245935.1 Agara belti belti | reverse complement strand
GGGTCGAAAAAAAAAACATATTTCCAGCCTTTTCTATATATATAAATGCTTGAGATAACCACATCGATCTTAGAACTCGAAGACCCACTAGATCGACAGCTTTACTTCGAGTTGATTACACTTTTTATTCTCAGCTATAAAAAGTTCGAAATTGTTCGTCTGTTTGTTGCGGGATCGGGGCTTTATTAGCTGGTTTCGCCATAGAGCTAATGACGCATAGAAATGGCATGACGCCATACGAATGGTTTGTAAACGAAGAAACGAGCAACGAGATAAACGTGTACAAGGAAAATTAAATACATCTAAATAAATAAATAATAAAAAGAACACTAACTACATTAGAACAAAATAAATATTAACGTTAACAACAAAGTAAAACAATACTGTCGAAAGAGTGAACAAATTAAAAGCCATAAAAAAAGGAAAATTAAATTAAAAAAATAAATATTTAACTTTTCAAATCTTTCAAGATACTGTTAATATAAGAATTAAATATTCATGAATTGTAGCGAACTCCGTAAATGCAAATATGGTTACAGTTTCCAAAGTTATTAAAGATGCTTTGAACTTTGAAAAATGGCATTGTTAATTTTTATTTTAAGAGGTTCCATAGGTTGGTATTTACAAAAAGGTTAGGAACCGCTGCTTCACACAATCAATTATTGAACTCAACACAACAATGATTGCGAAAACCTATTTATTTATTAAATAATTTAGTATGCGGGAATGAGCGTCAGTGGAACTCACAAACGAAATGTCTTATACGTACACGCTTAAGACATTTCTACATAGTATGAGGTCTGTGGGATTTATTATGAATTTTATAGCTGGAGTTGAGTTCGTGTAATATCAATCGTGGAAGCCGAAGTATGAATTCTTAAAGTTGGCTTATGAGACGGGAGGGAGACTCCCGGATGCCAATATGGCCGGGCTTTACCCTAAGAAAACATGGAGGTTTTAGTTTTATTCAAAAACCAGCTTTTGCTCGCGACTTCGTCCCGACCCCACCCCCGCCCCCGCTATTCCCGTTTGAGGTAGAATTTCGTAAAATGTGTGTTTAGTTCACCACGACGTATCACGACATATATACATATGTTATTATACATATAAACCTTCATCTTGAATCACTCTATCTATTAAAAAAAACCGCATCAAAATCCGTTGCGTGGTTTTAAAGATCTAAGCGTACATAGGGACAGACAGCGGAAAGCGACTATGTTTTATACTATTATGTAGTGATGATGTTAAAGATTAATCTTTCCAATCCGTTTTCAAATTACGCTGATGTGGAATTAGCTATGTACGTACAAAATTCTTTCAGACGCTACAAGGCTTATGAGAATAAGGTATTTACAGATGATGTAACTTTATATTGGTATCAGAGGAGACATTCAAACAATCGCGATTCCTTTGATCGCGTACATTTAAACTTGTCAATAGAACTTAAGTAAATCTAATTCAATGAGTATAATAAAATTAATGCAACTGATAAAATCATAGTCAATCATAATGATAACAAGAAAAATTGATTTCAGAATGTTAGGATGTTCATAAACGTTAACATTAAATTGGTAAGCAATCCACGCTTGGCCAACGTGGTAGACTATGGTATAAATCCTTCGCACTCTGAGAGACCCGGTAGAGCAGTGGACCAACAAAAGGGCGAAAAAAAATTGGTAATAGCACTATTGAATATTTAATGTTTGGAAAAGCCTTTTAATTCTGGCAGCATAATACCTACCTAATTTGTGTGATACAATATAATGCGCCTAGCAACAACTAGAGGATCGTCATTCGCACACTTTGCGTGTGAAAAGCAATTATTCTTTACGGTGATTATATTCACCGACCTGTTGGCACGGTGGTTATATGGTCGGTACGGTGGTTGATATAGGGTCGTGGGTTCGATTCCCAGCCATGACAAATATTTTTTGTGCACGAGTTTCTTCTGTTACAGCATGTAAAGTTATCTATAGATGTATGCAATTAAAAATCAACCGTCCGTTATAAACCGTCTGATTTCCATAGAACAGGATCTGTCTAGTTTGGGACTTTGGGATCAGATAGCTCTGTTCTAATGAACCCAAAGTATTATTAACGTATCTATTACTACAACAAGAACATAACGTCACGCCAGGTCCCTAACGGGGTAGGCAGAAAGTACCGAGTGCCAAATATCTCTGTCCTTGCAAACCTGACGCGCTTCGTCTACATTCATCACTCTCCTCATGCGTACACGCCGGTTTCGAAGACTCTCGACTCCTCCGTCAGCCAGTGTCTGACCTATTTGGTCGAGATAGGACAGTCTAGGTCTCTCTCGGCGCCTACATCCATCAACACTCGCATTGTATATCTGCTTTGTCATTCTTTCTTCATCCATTCTTTCCACATGTCCGAACCAACGGAGCATTCCCTTTCTCATTTTTATATCTATTACTGTTATGTATTAATAATAATAACTATGTTTCATACATGGCTCTTTGATTTCGTTTACTATACGTTTAGCGGTTAATGTCGACTGCAAAACTGCAGGTCGGGGGTTCGATTCCCATCCAGACAATACATTTGTGTGATTGATTAATTAATTAAATTATATATTTGCGTGATTAATAAATAAATTCAATACGAATTAAGCACGGCATTGATAGACAATATTTATATACAGCGTGATCCAAAAAGTTATTAGATACGGGTTATTTATGAGTGCGTTCCTTAAAAGTTATTTGCCAGGGAACACGAGGCGATTCTGTTAGCGTTCCCGTTGCTAAGTTACAATTGTATTATTTTGAGTGACACGTGAATGACAATTGTTATCAGTGTTTACGTGTGCTGGTGAGGATTTTATAACTCGACTCCTTCGCGTTGCGTGAATATACATGTATTTCAAGTATGAGTGTTGTTTTAGATGGTTTTATATTGCATAATTTAATTTAAAATTTTACACATTTGTGAGAGCGTGTTATTGTCGAGATTCTCAAAGAATTCTGATAAATTGAGTTCAGATATGTATTTATGATTTTTCTTAATATATTTTTTCCCACTTTACTTTTTACTTACTTAAGCAAAATTAAACTATTGCAGATTTACACACGTAGAAAAATGGCAACATTACTAACTGTAATTATAATTAATAATTACATCCTCCCCTTTTTAAACTACGAAATACATTTCCAATTAATAATCTGAAACACCTGAAGTTGAAACAGCTTTAAAAAACAATTAGTCACCTGCGCATAACTACACGCGTTTCGTCTGTGCGTGTAACAGTGTAACCTATAACATTGCATCTGTGTGGGGCGTGTATTGTGATAGGTATGTGTGCGTGGGGTTGTGCGTGTGTGCGGGCAGTGCGTTCAGCGAACCCAGTACAGTGGGGCAGCCGTTGACCCACCACGTGGGCTGTTATCGTTTCCCGGTGCCATTTTCGTTGCGTTTCGCGCGGTTTCGTGGAGACTACTACGTTCCTTTTTACAAGCTGTAACCAGCAATGTATGCGTTCGGGTCGACTGTTACTGAATTTAAAATCAGTCATTCCCAACGGATTAAAATGGAATTCTTATTTATTAGCATATACGTACATGTATTTTATTTGAAAAAGGAATAATTATATTTCATTTTATTTCACCGGTTTTTTTTTTATTTTACCGTCCAACTTCATTTTGCTTACCGCTTAATTCTAAAAAGTTTTTTTTTATATTGTAAATAAATATTATTCAAAAAAGTTATTGTTTTCAAGGACAATGTCAAAATTAATGAACACAAAGTAAAAACGCACCTAATCCATGGTAAATCAAATTAATTAATGAAAACATTAATAATCACTTTATTATATATTACGTTTAATTAAGATATCATAAATAATAAATACGCGTCAAATTTGGTCATAATTATTATTTGAAACAAAAAATACCTAATGTCAATTTTTTTCTTCAAAATAAATTAGCTTTCTGCGAATATTCCATTTCACGAAGATGGAAGTTGGATGTTAAAGATGATTATTTTATTGAATCGTAAAGTGTAAGATGAAAATCATGTTTGTACAGATTGTTGTTATGGCGCGCACTTCCGCCATCTTTAAATGAATGATTTGTTATCTGTGGGTTTCGTGCTTTGTGAGAATTTGTACCTACTTGTGATTTGAAATTCGACAAAAATTAAAAAAAAACATGCAATCGCTTAATATTATGTATATTTTTCTTTTATATTTACTTTTAATATTGCTGAAATAGTAACGTTGACTTGCAACCTTTATTAATGTTGAATCCTACTAAAATAGATGTCACTAATATTGAAAGATGAGTTGACGCATCAGAAAACTTCGATTCCAATAGTACTATTAATATTCCAATAATACTACACGAACTTTACTCTTGCTGCTTAGCAGCAAAATCAAAATAAATAGCGGTGCTTTCGCATTTGAATCCTGAACAATTTCTACTGCTATTTTCTTGTTATTCCAGGGTAATTAACAAGTCACGCAGACGCTATGATTGATTGACGCTGAAAACAATCATATTCAATCAGAAATGTGACTAAGTAAACTCTACTCACGCCTATTTCGGAGCAGACTTTTTGCGCATCCAAAAAGTATGTGGGCGTTTCAATGTAGTCTAAGTTTTTGTAGTTTTTTCTCGTGTTTTCCTTGGTCTTGTTGATGTCATGACTCGTTTCGAACAATGCTCAGTGTAAGCTAAACAAACTTTTAAAAAAGTGTATATTATATTTAATGTATCTGTGGATTTTATAAATAAATCTTTAAGAGGATATCGATTTTTTTATTACACGAACCTAACTTTTGTTTAGTTCAAAATAAAGGATTATGTCATTGTTATAGGGTTCTTTTTAAATAACAGAAGCAAAATTTATATGCATTTTTTCCCACCATTTTTATTGGTCTAGTGCTGGACACAGGTCTCTTGTCATATTCGGAGGATCAGGAGATTTTATTGTACGTATACATAAAAACAAATTTTTGTAAAATTTTACATAACATCATTTGAAAGTTATTAACGCAAATAAAAAGGCGATACTTTAAATGAAAATAATATTTCTTTATAAAATTCAAAATATAATCGCAACATTATTTGCGCGAAGCTCAACGCTTGTCTCTAACATTTCCATGACAAAGCGTGTTTGCTTGTCTACGGCTCGTTAAGGCCTATTCACAGGCCGGGGAACGACCTGGAGGTCGTTGCGTGACCTACTTGAACTCTGCTCTATTGAGGGGAAATTCGCCAAAAGTGACCAGCAATATACGCTATGCAAAATTGGCAACAGCCTCGCATATTTCATCGCTAAAGTACATTAAACTCTCGCCTAAAATTTCAGAACGTTACATCAGAATCAGAACCGTAAATCTTGTATAAAAACTAGCTTTTGCCCGTGACATCGTCCGCGTGGAATAGTGACTAGTGAATAGTGACTTTGGGCAGCGTTTTAACTTTCCGCCGAGAGTAGAAAATTACGAGTATTAAAATACTAATATCGCTATTAAGAAATAGGGATTGGTAGTAGAGGGGTAAAAATTGAGGTTTGTATGTATTTTTTTTAATTGAATTCATAAAAAAAAATTAAAATAAAAAAAAATTATTCAAAAAATAAAATTTTGGGGTGGATCACCTTTATCACTTAAGGGTATGAAAAATACTTTACATCCTATTCTCAGACCTACTGCACATAAACACAAAAATTCATAAGAATCGGTCAAGCCGTTTCGGAGGAGTTTTGTTACAAACACTGTGACACGCGAATTTTATATATTAGATATGTCCCAGTTATATTTGCAGTCAACGGTTGCTTTGGACATGCCGAACCAGGCTACTCCAGTGCTGAACCGAACGACAAACGAAACATAATTAAGAGATTACTTAAGTTGAAACGACGTTAAAACCGATTAGCTTAACCGGTGGAAATGCTTAATCTCTGCCTACGGGAAATAGGCGCGACATTATCCATGAATATTTATAGAAAATAGATTGAAATAAACAACCAAGCGGTTCAGTCTCCACCGGCATGCTCGTCCAATCACGTGGGAGTTAAATTTCGTCCAAGAAAAGTTGTAAGTCAAGAGAAGTTGTAAGTTGAGACGGCAGTGTTAAAGTTAACACAATTCGAACATTGCGGTAAAAGTATTACCGGATTTAAGAAGTTTTGTAAGAAATACTTTAAGAAGTTTGTGGACTACACGCGATTGGTTTAATTATGGACGATGGATGACGTCACCGACGCTCGAACCTGAGACCAAGGTAACTCGTCACTTTGTCAATGATTGAAGCGGCTAAATATAGATAAACGTGCGGTATAAAAATTGTTATGTATTTTTAAATCGTACTTTGCGTCTCGAATAGAAATATCTTTTAAAGCAACAATGTACACGAACCCTGTTCAATGTTTTTTATTTAATACTAGCGGACCCGACTACGCGTTGCCGTAGTTAATTAATAACGTTAAATTACGTTAGTTAATAACGTCAAAATAACTTATTCTTAAATATGTAAAAATCTATGTTGACCTATAAAAAATATTGACATTGCCATTTTTAAAAAAATTTAGGTCATTACTCGAGATAAAATTATCCTATCTCTCAAGTTGGACCAATTTACATATACGTGCAAATTTGCATTACGATCCGTTCAGTAGGTTTGGAGTCCATCGCGGACAAACACTGTGACACGTAATTTATATATATTATGATATGTATATATATGCAATCATGTCTATTTCGTGTAATGGTAAGCAGAGACTAAGAAATTCCATCGGCTAGTGTTCTGATTAACTTGTTTCGCTGATTTTACGGTCATCAAAGGCTGAGTCAGAGAAATATACCACCTTTTAGTATGACTTCTTACTATAAATTTAATAGTAACTATAAGTTACGTAATTTTTTTTTACTTTTCGATAATTACTTCAAATCTTTCATCTTGCTTTCGATTATTGACCAATTATTCGATGTTACAAAATTTAAAAGTATTGCCCCGGGTGAGGATCGAACTCACGACCTTAAGATTATGAGACTTACGCGCTGCCCGCTGCGCTACCGAGGCTGTTACAGATAATGTAAATTAGTGCAAAGCCACAACTATAAGTTATACTAAAATTAATCTGATTAGGCTACTATAATGTTAAATGGAAAGTACAGGGGAAAAAGTCGAAAAAACACCAATCAATGAATTATTTAATATAATAATTATTTAATATTTATATATATATTTCCTGTGTGCGTGTGTATGTCACTGAACTCCTCCTAAACGAGTGGACCGATTTTGATAAAACAAATTGTGTGTGTTCAAGGGGACTTGAGAATGGATTCAATTCACAATTTGGTCCAGCGGAAAATGTTTTTTAATTAATTTTTAATTTGTAAGTAATTGTTGATTTTAGAATGTTTCACGTTGGATCCGATAGAACGCGCTACCATCGCCGTGTCAAATATTATATAACTACTCTCGGCAGTCCGTAATAAAGGTATTCTAGAAAATGAAAAGCTACTCAGTCACTAATCCACGCGTATGAACTCGCGGACACACTGTATAAGTATATAAACGTAATTGTGGATGTTTCTCTTAGTGTGAGTCGAGCTCGTAGTGTAAATTCCGCTATTTTCAGGCAAACAAAAGCTCTGTGGCCGGTCAGCTGTAACCAGTCCGACACTGATTTACAAGAAGCCCCAATGTTCGCGGATTATAAAAACCGTAAGTGACTTTTTACTGCCGCGAGACTATAAACGCATAGCTGGCCGTAAACTTTTGATGTCACCATAAAGTGATAAAAAATATTACGGTGTTCGCGGGAAAAAATGTATTACGACTGAAGTGGGTCAGACGGATAAATTTCGCGATAATCTAGAATCTAGATGTTATTTTATTGCAGATCGTATCGAATGTTAAATAAATGAGCGATGCCGAATGATTTATCTGTTAACCGAAACGTTCGTGAATGATAACAGTATTAAATAAAAATTGATCTATCAAAATAATTAGTAACTGTAAGGTATATTTTTTTATCATAAAAACACAATTAGAAGCATTGAACTAATAATATTACAGGTAAAAATAATTAAACATTTCAGAAAACGCAACTTCACTCCATTTCCCGCCAATACCGAACTGCTAGCCGCCCGCCCCCGCGTCCTTCCCCCGCTCTCGTCCCGCCATCAGCCGTCTCACTCGACCTGTGACGTCACGGCCTAAGCCCCGCGCTCGCATAGTTAATTTTAATATTAAGGTACTAATCACTAAAATATATGTATATTAATGGGCGCAGTAAATCGAAATAGTTCTCATGCCCTTTTCTTATCAAGTCTCCTGCCAAAGTAACATGTCAGACAATATAACGTAAAAAAACGCAATATAACGCAAAACCAAATTTTATTTATTCCTATATACGTACTTAAAACAGCTATAATTATTGCGATAAAAACTAAAGGACACGCTTTACTTAATATTTGGATTTTCTATATCACTCAGTTTACCGTAATGATGACAAATAAAGAAGTAACCACAGTTAATTATATCGTGACAGAGTGAAGTGGTTTTAAATATGGTCACCAAAATAGCTATTAAGAAAACGTGTAATAATAGTGATGATGATATTGTTCAACCAACGGTAGGAAAATCCATTTTTGTACAACTCGCAAAAAGGGGTTTAACCTATTACAGTTAGTGCAAGCTTAGCGCACGTTAATTCACACACTTGGCTGCCGAAGGAAGCGTGGGAGACGCCAAGTGTGAACCGTGATAAGAACAGTTATTAGGACTATTTCACACTGTGCGATTGTACTTTGGTATCACAGTTTAATAATGACTAATACATAATCATGCCGCTTCATTGTTTAGGCTCAGTTATTGGAAATCAAAAGAATATGATATAACCTATAACAGGTATACAAAGTACACGCAAAAATATTTTAATTAATCTCTTAAAGTCCCGCGCTTTTATATTTTCATCGTTAATTTTTTTTTAACATTTATAGTTATATAATACGTTTTAACAGCAAACCCTTATATAATGATTAGCCAAAATGCATTATAGTTAGTTATTTTGATGATTTAAATGTGCTTAGATTCATTTTAAACAAAAGCCCATCAACCTAAGCGAACAAATATGCCAGTATTTGCACTGAAACAAGTGAATTCCGTTCTCCGGTACGAGCCAGAGCTAGCTGGAGACTGGAATACTTGCGTTAATGTGTTCCACGCTTAACGCATAGCTCGAGCACTGTAAATCTCAGGAAATGCAGCGCACAGGCGTTAATGACGCCGTCGCGGATGGCTTGCTTAACGTGATTCACTAATTAGTATATCTGGATCTGCTATTGTAGAAAAATACGAAAATAATTTCCGCTATTTGTATTCTTTATACATATGTAACCTACAAATGTACCAACACAGTAGGTATAGTTTTAAACGTTTTTTTTACAATCTAAATATTCTAATACATCGGCTAAATGCTTTTACCAACTACAATATAATTTAATCAACATCGAAACCTTTTGGTCCGCACTTGCCATTTGAACAAAAAACAATAAACCAGTAAAACATTGTTGTGCAAGAACAACAAACAACAACAACAAAAACATACATTTATTAATACTCGTGTACTATTTTCAGCTTGATATCAGTTTACTCTACAGCTTATCAGGCGATAATGAACTCGTTAGATCGCATATTGGAAACTTAGGCCTTAATTCCATAGCAATTATCTACGTATTAAGCTTTCCTTGCATACATTTTGTAGCGTTAATGAGGAATGGAATATCAATTTGCAGGTGTTTTAATACAGGAATCGTACACATCACCTGTATCTTCCAGCAGGTAGTTTTAGTAAGTAGTAAGTTGCAGTAAGTTTTAGTAAGATCGATGATTTTGATTGGCCCCGTAGTCGAGTTGTTATAGATCCTGAAATGAAAACCGGAAGTCGTAGATTCGATTCTCACGCAGAGCAAACATTTTTGTAACAAATTTGATTTTTCTGTGTTCCAATTACCATACAGGCATTTGCCTAATTTGAAATGAGATGGCCATATGTGGATTTGTCCTAATGATTATCAATATATTAGTTTTGTAATATACCACCACTACTAGGAAAAGTAGGTTTGTGGATCTTATATAAAGCATCAATGTTCCTAGCCATTTAAGGTCTCACGCAAAAGTCTGCTGGCGAGCAAAGTCCGAACACCAATTGAGACGTCAATTAAACTTGCTAAGACCGTAATTAGGAGTGACATTTGCTTACTTGTTGAAGTTTGCGCCGTTAACTGCTCAAGTTGTCGGCCCTATGTATATATAACACGTTATGTTTGCTCTACAGTAAATTTATGTTCCAATGACGCTTTATAGAAACAAAGTGAATTTCTGTTTATGTGAAGTAATTTGTAAACGAATAGTTAGCCGTCACAACTGACATCTGACCATAGACAAGACTTTAGACAGTTTAAAAAAAACCGATTTGAATTTCGAACAATAGAAAAAAAAGAAGTTCTATTTTCAAAAATGACATTGACGCTTGATCCGATTCGATCGTGATTTAATTGGGAAAATATATAGACGATTGTTTTTTAATCTGTCGCAAACTGCTAGCGAACGAGCTGACGATATTATTTATTGATAAAGCTAATTCAATTGTTGAGCGAAATAAATGTCAATAAAACTGACCACTAATACCGATATACCGGCGGATAATTTGCATGACAGTACCAGTATTTACTCCCAATCGGTTTCAACCAATTTGTGTAATATGGGCGCACATTTACCAAAATTGAAATTGGTTTGAATATTGAAATTTTTGCATTAACCTCAACTTTCCGCCGGCGGTCTACACGCATGGGTGTAATTTACGGTATAATGAAATATTGGCGATCGTTGCCGCCATGTTCACAATTGCCCCTTTTTTTTTAATATCACGTATCGTGACGTGTGGTGCCAGGATTATTTTATTCGTTATCATTAAACATCTTATTATGCGACAAAATTTGGGAGGTGGTAGAATCTGTATACGGTTTGCCCGGGGAAGTA